>LPNX010632464.1:392747-459152 GCA_001517045.1 Pseudotsuga menziesii
CAATTACAAAGCAGCTCTCTTTGAGATGAACAATATGGATCTTGAGACGACACCACTCACCATTGAGGAAATCCACCCCCCGGTCTCTTCCTCTTCCGAAGAGGTTAATACCATATATATGATCTCTTTCGTCACTACTCCCTCATCAACCGACTTGACGACACAAACATTCCGTACTGATGAGGAGATTCTCGAGGCTCTCACTGCCCCGGATTATCCTTGGGATGACATGCACCATCATTCCTACTTCCTCCCAGAGGTGTCCTTCTCTAACACTGCTACCCAATTTTCCGTTGAATCCAAAGACTTCCTTCCCCACAAGGTCGACTGGTTCAAGGACCCTATTCCTGCTCCTGATGCCTTTGAAGAGGGTAACATGGCCAACATCTCACCTGTCATCCAAATTGATATCGCAGCCCATGGAAGCACCCCCGAACTCATCACTTTAGGAGCCTCTTGCAGTAAGCAAGAAATTGAGGAATACAACAAACTCTTCAGAGAATTCCGTGATGTCTTTGCCTGGTCCTATACTGAAATGCCCGGTTTTGACCCTGCCATTATAGAGCACCACATTGACACATGGCCTGATGTACCCCCGGTTCGTCAGAAACAGCGTCCCATTCATCCCTCCAAACTCCCAGCTGTCAAAGTAGAGATTGAGAAACTTCGCACGACATGATTCATTTATCCTATTGCCTATACCACCTGGGTTTCAAACCCTGTTCCCGTTAACAAAAAACAAGGCACCCTTAGAGTATGCACTGACTTCCGAGATTTAAACCACGCCTGTCCCAAAGACAATTTCCCCACGCCATTTATTGACCATCTCATCGATGCGTGTGCGGGGCATGAAGTCCTCTCGTTCATGGACGGTTTTTCCAGATACAATCAGATCCAAATCCGAAAGGAAGACCAGTACAAAACTGCCTTTACTACCCCATGGGGCACCTTTGCCTATTGCATCATGCCTTTTGGCCTAAAAAATGCTGGTGCCACATTCCAGCGGGCCATGACCTATTGCTTTCATGATTTGGTCCACTCTGATCACTAGTCAAAGTCAAATAGTACAAATGACACTTGTCATGTTGGGCCCACTTACTATTTATAGTCCGTTGACTTTGTTCTTGTTTTGGCCATTCTGAACCCATACGGAGTCCATTCTCCAAATGGTTTTCACCATTAGAATCAGCACGACGAGACCATCATGATGGTCACCTCGTTGCATTATTTTTTCTACGTCATTTTTTGCCCTTTTTTAGACACCGCTAGTCGCCTCGATTTTCATGCCACTTCGGCCGCTCTCCATTTTTAACACTTTTTATATCGCCAGATTCATTTTGCAGAGCTCGTGATGATGCTTGAGATCATTTCTCACTCTCACTTGGTACAATTTCAACCTTGTGTCCCGACATCTTGCTGCCTCAATGTACACGCCACATCGGCCGCCATCAGATTGTTCCATACTTTTTACATGAGCCATCCACTCCTGTCATACTGCAAATGTTCCGTTATTTTGCCACCATTCATTCACCCCACAAGGAGGCCCACCAGTGTTCCCCCCCACCCTCGTTCCTGGTCATCATAAATGTTCCTTGATTGAACACTTCCTCCTTGCCTTACCATTCCATCAATTCAAAGTCTTCTTATTTGCTTTCAAACTCCTTAAAATTGAAAGTAACCACGAGCATGCACTGTCTTGGGCTCATAAAATCCACACGACAGTACCATTCTGTTACTTCAGAGTCTTCTTATTTGCTTTCAGACTCCTTAAAATTGAAAGCAAGCACGAGCATGAACTGTCCTGGGCTCGTAAAATCCACACGACAGTACCATTCCATTAATTTAGAGTCTTCTTATTTGCTTTCAAACTCCTTAAAATTGAAAGCAACCACGAGCATGAACTGTCCTGGGCTCATAAAATCCACACGACAGTACCATTTCACTACTTCAGAGTCTTCTTATTCCTTTCAGACTCCTTAAAATTGAAAGCAACCACGAGCATGAACTGTCCTAGGCTCGAAAAATCCACACGACAGTACCATCTTATATACACACTTCTTCTAGTTCCCTAACCCATGAAGAAGTCCCCTCGTTCCTTCTAGCACTATGATCGATCCTCTCGGTAGCACCCCCAATCAGGTTGCCTTTGTTCAGAGTATTCTACAGTCTCCTGCCATTTGACCATAGCATTGAGTCTCCCTCAGCCCAGTCACCCTCCCAGATCCCATACAGCTATGATCCCTTTACCACCAGTCAATTTCATATGCTGCTCGATCGTCCCCGCCATCATACTCTGAACAAAGGAAGTTTGAGTCCACCCACTCTACTTGCCCAGTTATTTACCCCAGTTTATCAGCCCCACCATCAGTACTATCACATTTTGGTTTTGCACCTCGTGCTCCTGTCAAGGAAACATCATTGCCTTGATAGTTGCAGGTCTCCCTCTGTCGATGACAACCCCTCTATTCCAGAGGATAGACCCAGAGGTCCCTGCATCTTGGACCTATCACCATCTGTGGGGAGTGCCTACAGACCATTTTGGGAGGAGTCATCATTGCCTCTCCGAATGGTTGTTTCTCACATGCTTGACTTCAGCACCTCAATCGCATAATTGAGAATCGCACAGGATGTATATCCCTTCCATTATGTGTCAAAGACCCCAGATTTCCCCCGACTCTAGCACATTGGTGAGTCACTTTGGAACGCCCAGTTATATGTTCCCATGGATGTCCAGGCTGCGTTGGTGATTGTATTCGGAAGCCATCCAGTTCCATGCTTCCTTGAGTACCCAGTTCAGTTCCAGTTCAGTGTACCATTGCGAGTATGACCCTTGTCACTCTGATCTAGCAGCTCATCAGTTCCTTTGGTACCACATTCAGTAGCACTACTTTCATTCCAGTGCAACAGTTGTTCAGCTCAGACATGGTCAGCCCAGCAGTATGTTCTAGATTTGTGTCCCTTCTGGACCCTTATGATATACACAGTGGTTTTCTATGTATCCTACAGGTCCTTCTTTTCGAGCCTCATAGTTACTTTATGTATCTTGATACGAGCATGGGTATGCCTGCCTCGTCCATTTATTGAGACTCTTCCTCATTCAACATTTGAGGCCATTTATATGTCAGGTCCCCATATTTTGGACCCCATTTTTATCACTATGTTATATCCTGATACGAGCATGGGAATTCCCGCCTCATCCATATGATCAGATGATTCCTCATCCATTATTGAGGTTATGTACTTTTCAGTCCTTGCAGTTGGTTCGAGATCATTGTTCCAGGCTTCAGTTGGTTTCTTCTCTTCTCCACACCCCAGGAAAACCATGCATGACTTATGATGTCCATCATCCATATGATGAGCTCCTGCCCTCACACATTAGGGGGCAATCTGTTAACACCCAAAAAGTGTTCACTACCTCATCTACCCCACTATATGGCTCATTTGTCCATTTTCCTACCATATTTCCCTTGAAAACCTTGAAAATACCACTAAAAAGCCTCCAAAAGGCCTAAAATGCCTCCAAAAGGCCATAGAACCATCAAAAAGCCTCCAAAAGGCCATAAAAACACCTTTTTCCTCTAAAAATAGCAAAATCCCCTAAAAAGGGAAGAAAAAATAAAAAAAATAAAAAATAATGAGGAAAAAGGAGGAAAAACCCTAAACAAGCTGCCCTAAACCACATGGTTTCCAAAAAACCATGGGCCAGCACTCCACCACTAAAAAACTATAAATAAGTGATGGAAACCCCTTATTTCACATCCACAATCACAAGCATCCTTACTCTGCCAAAATTTCTCTTGAAACCCTAGCTCACCCTTTGAGCTACTTTCACCATTGAGAGCCCCCTTTTGGCCCATTTCCACCACCAGAGAAAGAGAAGGAGCAGCTGGAGCTCGGAGCAACCTCTCGGATCAGCGCAAAAGGCTTTACCAACCTCCACATTGGAGGTAATATCAATAAAAAACCATTCTTTATATTTTGCTGTTTTGTTTCATGCACGTGTTTTAGATTAGTTTTTATTCCTATTTAGCATTTTTATTTCCATTTTACTGAACTGCTACTAAGGAGTCCATTCTCCTTAGTAGGTGCTCATTAGCACAAGCTAGGGGTAAAACCCTAGCTACAAATGGGTCACATCTGGCTTGTGCCCACTCCATGCTTCAAAAGGAGTCATACCATCAAGCTATTTATGAGGCACCCTATTCTAGATATAGGATGCACATTTTATAGCTTTGGCCCAAAACTTTGGTGCAAAGTCTTAGCCTCCATCATGCAGGTTGCCATCTCTTTCAGTGATCTATTCTTCCTCTCAGCAACACCATTCTGTTGTGTTGTGTAAGGGATAGAATGCTGCATCTGTACAATATTGAATGAACTAAGGCTTGAAATACTCACCACCATTGTTATATCTGAGGACCTTGAGTTTCCTCCCAGACTGGTTTTCAACCAAAGCCTTAAAGACTTTGAAGAGGCCAAAAACTTTAGACTTGTGTTTCAGGAAGTAAACCCAGCAATACCTATAAAAGTCATCTATGAATGTCAATGCATATTTGGCTTGACTCATTGACATATGAGGAAATGGGCCAGCAACATCATTGTGGATCAACTCAAGAGGTGCAGAGGTTCTCTCATGACTAGCTTTCTCAAATTTATGCTCTAGGTGTTTTCCTAAGATGCAACCTTGATAGACTCCTTTGGAAAACTTAATCTTTGGTAACCCTACGACCATTTCTTTTTCATTAAGATCAGAAAGATACTTGTAATTAAGGTGGCCAAATCTTTCATGCCAAAGCTTTCTTGCCTCATTAGCATGAATCGAAAGAGCAGAGAGGTTTGAGTAGGGTAGGAAGTGTGAGAACATGTATACGTTCGAAGTGTGATTTGCAACTCCTTTTGCAATGAATTTACCACTTGAGATCTCTGTGATCTCAACTTCATCAGGGGAGAATATGACCTTCTTTGGAGACCCTGTGTGGGTCATCTGATACACTGATAAGAGGTTAGAGGCAAGACCTGGGACATACAATACATTGCTGAACTTACCATGGTCAAGATCAATCCTCCCATTGCCCAAAATTTCAGTGAGAGAGTCATCTCCCAGTACAATTGGTGGACCTTTCGACATGTCAAGTGAGGTGAATGCCTCCTTGGTTGAAACCATATGTCTTGAAGCTCCAGAATCAATGATAAAACTAGGTGAGCTTGATGTGCCAGCAACCAATGCATGAACTCTCTCTCTGCCTTCTGAATTTGATCCTCCTTCCCTCTTCTTTGAGCTATCTAGAAGGGATATGCCATTCTTCTCCAAGAGTTGGGTCAGCATGTCTATTTGCTTCTTCATGCAGGAGCTTTTAGAATGATTGCCCTTACTACAGTATGCGCACTTGCTCATTTCTCCTTTGTTCTTCTTCTTTTGGGGGTTCTTCTTGGAACCTTAAGGCTCCTCTGGAGACTTGTTCTTGTCTCTCTTTTGCTCAAGTGGATTTTTATCTTTCTTATTTCTTTTTGAATCCACCCTTGAATCTCCAGCAACCAAATCTTGGTCTTTGGATGGTTTGATGGTGCACATCATCACCAATTTATCTTGTTCATGTGTGAGAGATTCCATGAAAACTGCAAGGCTAGGCATTTTCCAGGCTCGAGCTTTCAACTTTGTGGCATAGAAGGTTGAAACAAACACTGAATAGTCAGGCCCAAGCTTTGAGAGTATGGCCAAAACCAATTGCTCATCCTTATTTTCGATCCCACATTGTTTTAGCTACAAAACAAGTGCTTTGAACTTGGAAAAATAGAGTTGCAGGGATTCAAAGCTATTGGGACTTAGGGAGATCAATTCATTTTCAATTTGATGACCCTCATCTCATATGTCTTACCAAAAAGCTCAAAAATCTTCTCCCATACTTCATTTGGTGATGCTAATCCATCAAGATGGAAAAGGAGGTCTCTGGATATACTTAGACACAGGAGACCATAGGCCTCATCCCTGCTGTTGTGCCATTTAATCTTCTCTGCAGTTGCATTGGGCTCTGTTTTTGTTTCCATAGTCACTATGTAGAGGCATTTCACTCTCAATAGTATATTCATCTCTACTTTCCATTCAAAGAAGTTAAATGGAGTCAAGATGATCTTTTGAGATTGATCCATAGCTCAGAAATTGTCCCTTCAGTCAGCAGAATGCTCCCAGTCAATGATGTCGAACCTGCAATAACAAATTGGAAGGATATAAATCGATATACAAAGGATCTAATACCATGTGGAAATTGAACCCAAGTGTTAGAAAAATTACACTCACAACAATTGCCAATTACACATGCAAATTACTCACAAAGAAGACTAAATATGGAGCAGAACACTAATCTGTATTGAATAAGTGTACAATAGCCAACCTTGTGAAGTAATAGGCTTCCATAATAAATTATTACATGAGAGATTCAAATTCATAAGGATTCCATTCGAATTTGGTCAAAAGCAGGCTTACTAAATCTAAGCAAATCCCCCATAGGTGCATAAAGCAGTTTCCAAAACTGTATAGGAGCTCACGAATTGGAAAAATCAATTAGGAAAGCTAATAGGTGATGGAAGGACAACTAATACATGCTTTTCTTAGGAGAAAAAGGTGGAGGATGATGAGGAAAAAAAACAAGTTAACTTCACCTAGTCAAACTTTCCTAATTGCCTTAAAACTTAGAAAAAGCAGGCAATAAAGCAGAAAAAGTAGACATGCTCTAGGGAGGCTAGGAATAAAGCAGATTTGATTCCAAGTGGTTTCCCAAGTGCTCCATGACTCAAATTTACCAATTTTGAGTACTATGGATGTGTGGAGGACAACTTGCATAAGGTGGAATATGGAAACTAGGCAAATAAGACAAAAATTGGATTAATTAATGTCTAAGGTAGCTAACTATGGGTTGATTATTCTATCAGATTGAAGTACATAAATCATGTACTCAATAGGATATAAATTAAAAATAAAATGTCAAATGATATCACTATGGATCTATTTGATGATAAAACAAGCTAAAACGGCCAAGGCATATCAATAAAACAATAACTTTGCACTTGCACTTCATGTCAATCATTGCAAACAAAAGGAATAAATGATTTTATTTTATTTTTTATATTTAAATAAATGTGAAAATAATGCAATCATTTACCTCTCCATAATTTAATTTATATGAGTGTAGGAAGTTCACATTGGAACATGGAGACAAAGATGGAATAATAAGCATCGTGCCCAATATTTTGTCCAAAACACTATGGAATTTGTAATAAAAATGCTCTAAATCTATTTGCTTCCTCATTTTATTTTTTTATGGGTATCCAATGTTAAAAGGAAGTGATATTCATCAACCAATTTGGTTTGACCACAACTTTTACAAATTGATTCATTGCAAGACTCATTCCTTTTGAGGTTCAATTTGTATGTCAAGAGTAATTGTCTTCAAATTGACACTTCATTTAGTAGATTACCTTAGTTATGTTTGGAACTTAGTTTTAAATAGATAAATTTAGATTTACAACATTTTTCCCCATGGGTGTAGACACTTGGATATGGAGTGCATTGTTAAGGCACTACTAGAAATGTCGTAGTTTCAGCATTTACTATCCTTATGTTATGCATTTGGGGCAGTGTGGATAGTTGGAATGGAACATGTCTTATGTAAGTATGTGATATTTTGGGGTTTTTTTAATTACTAAGTAGATTTTTCTAATAGAAAGAAAATTCCCTTTTCAAAAAATTTTAATAAGAGAATGTGAATGAATACATCTCCATTCCACACCGAATTATGATCTAAAAATTATCATAAAATCTAGTGCACTACAACTAAAAGCTCCGGGTTGATGTAAGAATTTTTGTTTTCAATGATGGAATTAAACATTATCCCAAATAGGGAAACACAAATTAGGGAAATGTATTTCAAAGTATTCATTTTATTATGGTGATCCAAGAAATGTTGAGTTTCACCAACTATTTAATGAATCTTATCTTAATGATATATAGACACAAATAATATAAAGTAATATACAAAAAGTGAACATGATTTCCAGAAATAAAATAAAAAATAATTTGTGGAATTGAAATCTTGCTCAATCTCTCAAATTGTTAGTGTTATTCGTGTTTGACGATGAGCCCATAAATGTACCCGATAAGCCATGTCTAACTTGGACCTAACGCGGAATGAGCATATTGAAAGGGACGTTTATAATGTGGAACTAATGTTGTCTAAACTTACTATAAGACACATAAAATTTCCTTGAACAAAAAAAGCGTGCATGTTCCATTGAACTATCATTGCTAATTAAAAAGGTGAAGTAACAATAGTTTATAGGAACCTCAAGTTTCAGTCATGTTCGATGATGAAGATGAAGATGATGAAGATGAAGATGGTGATGACGATGAAGATGGCAATGAAAATGATGATGATGATGATGGAGATGATGATAATGATGATGATGATGGAGATGATGATAATGATGATGACAAAGATGATGATAAAGATGATGATGATGACGATGATGATGATGATGATGATGACGATGACGATGATGTTGATGACAATGATGATGATGATGATTACGCCGGTAATGATGATGATGATGGTGATGATGATGATAACGATGGTGATGACGATGATGTTAGTTACAATGATGATGATGATGATGATGATGATGACGATGATGATCATGAATATGATGATGAGTATGGTGATCACGATGTTGATGTCATATGAAATGATGAAGAAGATGATGATGATGATGATGATGACGATGATGACGACGACGAAAACGACGACGACGATGATGATGATGATGATGATGATGATGATGAAGATGCTGATGAAGATGGTGATCACAATGTTGATGTCATATGAAATGATGACGATGATGACGATGATGATGATGGCGATGATGATGATGATGATGATGAGGATGATGATGATGATGGTTATGTTGATGTTAGTTATGATCATGATGACGACAATGACGATGATGATAATGATGATGATTGAGTTTGGAAACCCTCCCACATAGTCAATGCATGTGTCTATTATAACCATGCCAAATTTCATACCAAGCCAACACATAAAAATTTCAATGTTGGCCCCACATTGCACATTAATTAATCTATAGGTATGGTTTTTGTTTCTTGAATGGTCAGTGTCAGTCATGTTTGATGATGAGCCCATAAATGTAGAATGATCTGATAAATGTCCGTGATAAGCCATATCTAAATTGGACCTAATGTATAATGAGCATCCTAAAAGGGATGTTTATAATGTGGAACTAATGTCCTCTAAATGTACGATAAGACACATTTAAAATTTCCTTAAACAAAAAAAATGCACCTGTTCCATTGATTATCATTGCTCATTAAAAAGGTGAAGTAACAATAGTTTATAGGAACTTCAAGTTTCAGTTATGTTTGACGATGAAGATGACGATGACCATGATGATGATGATGAAGATGAAGATGGTGATGATGATGAAGATGACAATGATGATGATGGTGATGACGATGGTGATGATGAAAATGATGATGATGACGACAATGATGATGATGATGACGATGACGATTATGATGATGATGATGATGATGATGACGATGACGATGGTGATGACGATGATTATGATGCTGATAGTTATTATGATGATGATGATGAAGATGGTGATCATGATGTTGGTGTCATATGAAATGATTAATATGATGACGATGATGATGATGATGACGACGATGATGATGATAATGATGATGATGACAATGACGATGACGATGACGATGATGATGAAGATGATTATAATGATGCTAGTTATTATTGCGATGACAATGATGATGACATTTGAGTCTTGAAACCCTCCCACATCGTCATTGCATGCATCTAGTCTAAACATGCCAAATTTCAAACCTAGTTGACACATATATAAGACTTTTCAATGTTGGCCCCATGTAGCACATTAATTAATCTATAGGTATGGTTTTTGTTGCTCGAATTGTTAGTGTCAGTCATGTTTGACAATGAAGATTACAATGATGATGACGATAATTATGATGATGATGATGATGACGACGATTATGATGATGATGATGATGACGAAGATGGTGATGACGATGATTATGATGTTGTTAGTTATGACGACGACGACGATGATGAAGATGGTGATCATGATGTTGATGGAATATGAAATGATGAAGATGATGATGACGATGACGAAGACGGTTATGATTATGATGATGATGATGATGATGATGACGATGGTGATGACAATGATTATGATGTTGTTATTTATGATCACAATGACCATGACGACTCTGATGATGATGTTTGAGTCTAGAAACCCCCCCACACTGTTAATACATGTGTCTAGTCTAAACATGCCAAATTTCATACCAAGCTGACACATATATAAAAATTTGCAATGTTGGCCCCACGTAGAACATTAATTAATCTATAGGGATGGTTTCTGTTGCATGAATTATTAGTGTCATTCATGTTTGACAATGAAGATGACAAAAATTTCGACGACCTTGGGGTAAAAACTCTAATGACTCGGGTGTCAAAAATTCGACAACCTAGGTGTCAAAAATATGACAACCTAGCCGTAAAAAATATGACGGTTGTGGTGTCAAAACACCTACAATATAAATATAAGTCTAAAATTCAACAACTAATTCTATCATTTAAACAAAATAATCAAAATGTGTAATTTGAAATTAAAATTCGACAAAATAGTACTTTTCATCTGACGTCGTCAGATTTTGGGTTCAAATCTTGCTGTGACTAACATTAGAAAAAGGGATTCGTTCAACGGTATCAATTAATTTCATCAACATGAGAACCAAACTGCAGTTGACTTAGATGCTTCAACTGAAGATGAAAGTTATGTGGGTGAGCCCCAAAAATATGGATATTTGAATCCCAATGAATCTGTACATGCTATTAGTGACTATCAAATATTTGCACAAGGTTTTATTCATCATGCATCAAGGAGAGTTGCATTAAGGTTAAATTTAAGCCAATAATATTTTAAGGTTAGTAATCAGCTGGAAAACATCACGATTTTCTACCAGAATCCTGATCTAAAGAAAACAAAAGATGGCCATAAACCAAAGGAGGATTTAAATTTAGATGGTTTGAAAAATAATAAAATTTTTAAGAGTGTTGGTATAGGCCAAAAGATAGAAATAGGTGTCACTTCTACCAGTATCACCAAGGAAAGCATTGGTGATTCTAATTTCATTTCTTTAACTCCCACATATGGACCTAGAAGCATTGCTTCTGATAGGGTTTCATATTTGCATGCATCTGGATTGTGTGCTTCAAGGATTCTATCTACAATGAAGGAAGTAAATTCTGCCAAAGATTCCAAAAGTGTTGTTGTTGGAAAACATGATTCCAGTAGCATGGCTCAATATGTTCTAGTTGCAAGAGATAAAATAGGCCACCTGCCTAGGGATAAACCTTCATTGAAGTACAATTCCCAGAAATACAAAGGACCAAATGAGGTAGATGATTATAAATTAATGGCAAACATATATCATGAAGGATGGTTAGACATTGTACAGTCTACACAACCAAGGGCTAGAAATATGACAGCAAGGGAAATTTTATACTCTGAAACTATGGAAGTTTATAAACCTAAGCCCAGTGATGGGATTGATGAATATGATGAAATAAAGTACATGGGTGGCAAGGAGGAAGGTGATGAACTAATAGAAATAGGAAGAAATGAGCAAGATGAACAAAGGGTCATTGGTGGTAATGGAGAAAGTGAGAAAATGGAAACCCAAGTTAATGACAAGGAAGATGATGAACTTCATTCCAAAGTCAAGAATGACCAAGGTGGCATCCCCAAATATCAAGAGAATTTTGACATTGTAAATATGAAGAATCTTAAGTCAACAGGACTATATGATATTGGGTTTAATAAAAAATCACATAACCACCCTATCTCTTCTAGTTTAAACTATCTTGATTATTTGGAACCAGGTGAAAAATCCCAATGCACTAAATATGGTTGAAAAATCGATATGGCTCAATATAGTTGGGTTTTCCCAAGAACCTGAGCCTGAAAAGTTGACTAAAATGACGTACTCTATGCCTCTCAGTGGAAGGGGGACTCAAAATATTGATCACTTGGTGGAATGAAAAATTCCAAAGGAAGAAATTGGAGTCTTTGATTGGGTTAAAAACCAACATGATGAAGGTGGGTGCCAGCCTTTTCATAAGAATGGCTTGGGTGTTCCATCATCTAGAAGTGGGGAGGATAAATTCAAAATAGAATCCAAGAAAATCAGTCGAAGATATTTTAAGGGTAAGAAGGATGCATCAGTTCCAAATAGAAAGGATGTGAAGATTGGAAAAGAAAAAAGAAAGCTTCTATCACAGGGCTTTCTAAATATAACTAAATCATGAGGTTTATAGTTTAACATAACCATGGCTTCTGGTCCACCACATGGATGAGGAATTAAAGTGGGGACCAATGTCCAAGGAGAAAAGGATACCTTATCTAAACTGGTGAGCAAGTCAGAATTTGATAAGGTCTCCAAGCATTCAACAAGGTTACAACTAGGTGAGGAACATGATATTCATAGGAACCAAAACATTATGTATGATAAATAAAATTCTATAGATGAGAAATTTCCCTTTAGTTTAGGAGAATATTTTAAACAATTAGAAAAAATTCATATATGCAGAGAGTCATTAAGCATGTATGATATTGATAATGGCATTGAACTAGATGCTAAAATGATGTAGTCAATGCCAACAGAGATCCACCCTAATCAAGAAACCAAGGAAAATGCACATACATTAGAACAAAAAGGTCATACAAAACCTAGAAAACCAAGAAAGATGAAGACTGGAATATTTGGTGTGTTTAGAAAGGAGACGTTACCAAATACCCACTCTAAAAAATGGTGATTTTTTTTAAAGCAAATGACAGATGGAAATAGTTTTCTAGCTCAGGGAAACATCAAGAGAGTCCATTGGGAATAATTTGAGGTAAAATTCCAACAGAAGGGTGAGAGAAGGATACAAGGAAGACCAAGAATTTCCAAACAAGATGGAAAAGAGAAAGTTGAATTCAAGGGTTCTAAAATTAATGGAGAGAACCAAGATATAATTCTGAACAAAGGTTGTTAGGAGGAAAAGAGAAGGGGGAAATATGGAGGTAATCAACACCAAATGGAGAGCTTCAGTCAACTAGAGTAGAATCATGAGTAGGAGGCTTTACTAGATGAAGAAGCAATATGAACACAGGGGAAATGCATGGAACAAAAGTTATTTATTGAAGTTATGAAGAAAAAAATGATGAATATGGGGGTATACATAAGGATTATGTAAATGATTTCAAGGAAAAAAGAATATTGAAAAATGACCAGTTATCAAAAGGAACTGGAGAAACACATCCATCCTGGGAATATTTGGAAGGGATGTACCCAATGGCTGGGACATTAGCAAGAAATTCATCCAGGAAAAGAAATCAAAAGAAAATGGAGGGGCAGAAAATTAAAGCACATAGAGATTCAAAGAGGCCCAATAAAAAATAAATGTTCAGGATTTGTTAACTTCAAAGGATGTGGAAAAGAGTGTTGGGAGAAAAATAAAGAAGGTAGGTATAGAATATATATCACAGAAGTTAAACAATTCTCAAAGTATCGATCAATCATCAAAATCAAAAGTAGATGGAGAAGATGGGGAAGGGACATTCCTGAAGGTAGGATAAGTAGAAATTCATTAAAAAAAAAAGACTTTGGTTGATAAACAAATTGATTCCAAGAACCCTGCAATCCAAGATGAGAACACAGATACATTGTGCAGTGTTGAAAACGCTACCAGGTGTAAAAGAAGCCAGAAAAATAAAGATGAGAATCACTGTAAGCCAATAAATCCAATATTGGATGAAGAGGATTTACCTACTGGAGAAGGTAAATAAGTCATCCATGAGAAATTACAAGAAGTAGAAGTACATATTACCCAGAAATCTATGCGCAAATTGGGAACAAATGTGGATCCTGCTATTTGTGTATAAACTAAAATTGAGAGAGATAACGATGCCCTTAAGCATATGGTAATAGAATCAAGGTATTAAATACTAAAATTAGGGAGAAGAAAGACAACTTATGCTACTCCAAATGGGGAAAAACTTACAGATGGTACTATTTTAATATGTCTTAGTAAAGATGAGGTGCACGTTAATGGTACTTCTCTATATGTTGGGTCTCCCTGTACATTCTAGATTCCTACACATGATATTGATGTCAAAAAACCTGCTTCTACTGGACATGGTATAGAGACAATAGATTCATCTAAAAAAGAACTGAAGAAGAAAAACGACACTAAGATCAATTCTTAAAAGAGAACTTGGAAGGTTGGATGCATCTAAGATAAGCCAATCATTTATATTGAAATATTCTACCTGAAAGAAATGAGATCCAGGGAGTGTCCATGTTTTGTTTAGCCATGGATTGGATGATGATCTAGTAAAGCAGCAGTGGAAGGTATTTTTAAAAGTTTAAGTACTTTTATTATTTTAGAAATATTGGTCTAGTCATTCTTACTAAAGGGACATTGGTTGGAAGATATTGACAAGGCTTGGAGGGTAGGCCACAACTTCACCTACAGATCGTACTCGCTTTGTCACAGATAAGTTTGTTCAGACAAGGAACATGCTAGAAGCAATGCATTAGAAGAAATTTCAACCCAAAATGGGCCTTTTAACACTAATTCAAATTCCATATCATCATGTGTTAGCCAATGAAATTGATTTGAATTTTAAATACCATATAGGTCTTAAACAATTTTTTAATATAAATTTGGGGATAGGTATCATAAAAAAAAATACTTTTTTTGTTCGTATTTTCAACATATCTCTCTTTGTTTTTACTCGAATTTTGATTGAGAGAGCTTTGTGGATGCAAAATTAAATTTCGTGGATGCAAAATTAAATTCTGCATCCAACGCGTACCCACTCCGCATACTTTTGATGGATCATACTACCCCATAAACAAGAAATACCTGAACAAATGTGATGATGATGTCATCATCACATTTTTTCAGATATTTCTTGTTCTTGGGGTAGCAGGATTTGTTAAAAGTATGCCAAGTGGGTACTCGTTGGATGCGAAATTTAATTTCACATCCAGGGAACTCTCTCGATTTGAAATTTGAGTAAAATCACAGGGAGATATGTCGAAAATACGAATAAAAAAGTAGTTTTTTTTCTTTTCTTCCTCCAAAATTAATAAATATTATTTTATTATTTTTTTTAGGAGGTCCATTTTGAGTTGAAATTTCCTCTAATGGCTGCTGGAAAACCCATTTTCACACACTTATGGTTGGAGAAATCTGGCCAAGCAAGATATTTTATTGATGAAAAGAAATACATTTTAGAGAATGCCAAGAAGGAAAAAGAGATTGGTTTGAACATGTCTTCTTCTTTGGCAAGTGCACAACAAATGCCTCTATTGCAGGTGTAGTGGTTATGAAAAAATTATTTCATATTAGGAAAATAATTGTAAGAATATCTAAGATTCAAGACGGATGGGTATCAACTAAATACTTCTAAGCCTTCTTAAAGAATTTTCAATATACCAATTATATTTTGCTATAGTGCATTAGCTTTTTACTTTCCTGTACCGACAATATGTATGCATATTTTTAATTCCTTCCTTTCAAATTTACATATAGTATTTAATGAGTTCTACCTTATTGTGCAGAATAAAAGAGTATTTATCACCCCAAATATAAAGCCTAGGAGGAATTCAATTGTATCTTTGGTTAAGGAAGCTAACGGGAAGGTAAATATTACTCTCTGCTCACTTATAACTTCCTTGACGAGACTAAAAAGAGAAACTATTCTATGTAGACTCAAATAAAAAGAGATGATTCTAAGATGTGTTATTGAAGAGGATAAAAGGATGAAGGAAATTTGGAAATGGAAAATATACAATTATGAAATTATGGCCTTGAAAGTTTGATGACTTGGAAATTATCTTCCATGATTGAATCTAGAATTGGAAATTTTTTAGAAATAGAAGATAATTCTGGTAAATACAACGTTTTGGTCCAAAATTGAGAGATACTTTCCCAAGGTGCAAGCAAGAGAAGAATAGTACTAATGGAAAAACCAGAACATTAGATTTTGGTTGGGTGCATAAATTATTTTCTAAGACCTTGTTTAATGCACCTCTTTGTGAGAACCTAGATAAGTTTAGCTTGTGGTGACCCTTTTTGAAGGATATCTAAAACCAAAAACAATTACAAGAAAGAATACTCAGTTTTGAGCTAGAAGGATGCTGCAATAAACCATTTAAACCTTTAAAAGTGGATAATTGTAATCAAGAACAGAATGCATTCTATAGTTACTTCCATCCATTTGTGAAACTAGGAAATATTGTAAAGGCATTCTTTCTTAGTCATTTGGAAATGGAATTGCAGTGCTCATGTATGTAAATGGTTTCTACTACTGCTAATACTACAAAAAATACTGATGTAATTGAAAATAGTAGCAAAAAATATGATAGAAATAAATCTCAAATAACATAACTGAAATCCAAAAGTAAAAAATATTGGTGGTTACATCTACACACCTAAGTGGATTGTGTTGAAAAAATTGTGCTTATGGAAAAATTCTCAAAATACACGGATCTTCGGGGAAAAGGATTAACAATAATCTTAAAGCCCCACTAATCACACCCAACCTCTTTGTTATCACTGCATATTTTTGGCTTGCAGAATCATTGTGAAAAACAACATGCCCATTTTTCATATTAGTGCTGCTAGAAGATGTGCACTACTCTCTAGCAAACAATGCCTACTCAGACCAAACTTTGCTTAATATTTCCACGCGAGTACTTAAGAAGGTTAAAAATTTAGTGAATAGTGAACCGTATACTTGGAATTGTACCAATCACACATGAGAAAATTATCATGCCAAACAAGAAAAGATAATTTTATTAATGTCCACAAGTAACAAAAAAATTAGGTTAGTGGGACTAGATAACATAACATTATACCCTCTTCTATAATGTATCATATTTAACAAAAGGTGAAAATATTCCTGGAATATTTCGTATTTTGGACATAACTCTTTGCTCGTAACTCGGAATTGGGCATACTTTGGACCATTGGAAATCTCTTGAAATTATATTTTGATTTTTTTCCTAATTCCTTGTTGTTTGTCCAGGGTGGGCGTTTTAGTAAAAAGGCATATTTTAAAATATGTTTTTTAAAAGCATCTTTTAAAAAATGATTTTTTACTAAAACACCTGCCGTATAAAAATGGTGAGAAATTAGGAAAAAATCAAAACATAATTTCAAGAGCTTTCCAATGGTCCAAAGTTTGTCTGATTCCGAGTTAGAAGCAAAAAGTTATGCCCAAAATACGAAAGCTTCCATGAATATTTTCACTTTTTGTTAAATAGGATACATTTTGGGCAAGATAAAACCTTATGTACAAAAAAAAAATGCAATGTGGGAGTATCTCTTGAAAGCTAAAATATGAAGAGATACATGTAAAAATGAAATAAAAGTGAGGATGGTGGTAGACATTCAGGTTATTCCAAAAGTGTTTACACCATGTTTGGGGTGCTTCAAGAGATTTGGGTTACATGGTGTATGTTCAGCCCATGTATGGTCCAAGATGCATTGTAGTATGAGAGATGGTTCATGATGGATATGCATACTTGTTATATATTTCTTAGTGGATGATATACCTTAGAGGATAATTGTCTCAATGTTCTTCCATAGGGTGTTGGAGATCTCTTTCCTAGATGATTGATGCCTTGCATGATGGCCACATGGAGGATCCAACTAGTGGTAGAATGTACTATAGGATATGAGGAGTGTTGTGCATTGTGAAGGAGCTACAATCCTAGATGACATGTGGCAACTTGGTCTCCTATTTGGAGTATTGGAGATAGCTTGGGGATGCTAGGGGATTTGACAATGTTCTTGTAGGGGATGCTAGGGTCTGTTAAGTAATCCTAGTTAGGGAATATTGGGTGGAGGAGATTATATTTTATTCGTGTTCGGAACAACATGGGGAAGTAGATTCCATCGATTGGAGTGTTACTTTGAACACAAATGGTCATTGATATACATGCACAAAGGGTAGGGATGATCCATGCATATGAGATATGGAAAACTTGTAAAAATTATGAACCACATATAGTAGGACACGTGTACATCCAACAATGGTATTAGAGAGTTTATGTTGAAAAAGATAGGAAAGTTACACACATAAACACTATGACTAGGAGAATCCCACATGATGTTTGATGAAATTGAAATCTGAAAAAGCTAAGGGAAGTGTGATCTGTAATGAGGGAAACATGTAATCTAGGTTTCCACGTTAAAGGGAGGTATGTAATCTAGTCTAAACAATGAATGATAAGGAGGACACATTTTGAATTTAGCCATTTATTTGAGTAGGAAGCTAAGAAAAGGGAACACCATGCCCATAGATTTGGTTCCTATGGAAATGATGCCTAGTTTATCTAAAGGTAAAACCATACATACCCCACTACAATTTGCAAAAAATGATGTGGAATTTGTCTCTGAAGAAGATGAGATTTTTCCTCAAGTTGTAAAATAATATCCAACTTATGCAGTTATTGGTGCAGGGTTACATCAATTGGAAAAGAAAACAGAAAATGATCATAATAAAAAGAAAGGGAATCATGAGCAACATGTCTTCAAAGAATCATAAAACAATAATGAAAAATAAAATTTTACCATGGGATCAGTCGAACAAGAAGAAACTCAAGTGAGGAAGGAATACAATCAATGCATTCTCTACTCAATCACCTAGTATCAGCCTAACATCAATCTCTACTCAATCACCTAGTATCAGCCTAACATCAATCGAGTATGGGATAATATCACAAAATGGATATGTTTCCAATTTGCGACATTAGGTGAGCAATCTACTTACAAACCTGAAAATGGAAAGTGGAATGAATTTAAAAAAGATATGTTCTTCTCAATGTGAAAAGAACACAACATATATTTCTCTTGTTTTTGGACCCAATGGTATGATAGTTCAGGAAGTTGTTACTTCATATTATGATACTCTTCTTGAATACAGGACCAATTCATCGAGTTCTAAAGGAGTTTTCTAATATCATTAACTGCCTAGAGAAGATATTGCAGAAAAATCCATATATGTTTTCCAACTTGGACATAGCTTATGTTGGAAATGTACACACTTTTGTTGGGTACAAACACCTTACAATTTGAATTGTTTTAATTAGGAAAATTATTTTGTATCTTCATGCATGTGAAGTTCGAACACAGTTTGGATCTATATTGCAATCTGGACATGTTTGTTTATGAAACTCAATAACTGGGATTGTTAATTATTTATAAGTAGTTCAAAGTAAGTTCCATATTTTCTTATACATTTGTCTCTCTTATGTATTAATTTCAGTATAGGATAAATGGACATACAACAAGGTGTAGCTCTGGTTCCTAATCCACAAATGGTATGTTTTAGATGGTACTGGTTAAATATACATATTGATAAAAAAAAAATTGAGTTAAAATATTTATAATTTTTATACATGATGTGTTTCCAGGATGGTAATTCCTTCGTGACCCATTATTACAATGTTCTCCATATGTCTCCTCAAATGGTATACAAATTTTATTAGGAATACAACTTACTTGGTTGGCCAGCCCAAATGGTAAATGATCATAGTAACTACTGTGGAGGTAAATCTAAATGGGAATCATAATATTTCATGGAGTATAATGTTGTTGTGTAAACGTTTTTCTCTTTTAATAAAATTTTATATTCATAGGAATTTTGTGAGTATACATACTTCAAGGGACTATTTATAAAAAAAAAATTGTTTTTCTGTTAATTTATGTTTTATGATTTATGTGTATTAGGGTATCAATCAACAGATAATGTATGTGGATTACATTGGGTTACAGCCTCTGATAAATACATTTGATTCACATGAGTATTACAAAAATGGAGTACCGGTTCTAGTAACTGGATCAATTACCTTTGGAAATAGTGGAACACACACCTTCACATAGTCCTTTTTCCTGGCTCCTCAGGAGAAGGGTACTTTGTATTGAATGGTATTTTTAAGTATGTTTATGTCGAACCACAAGAACCAAAGGAAAATATTATTTTTATAAATGGATATGTAGAACATATAGTTGAAGTTCCTATCTCAAATCCAAGTAACATGATTATAATTTATAAAATTTTCTGGATTGTTCCCTGTATTTATTCAAATAACTAGATTTCACTGTTATATTTTTTATTGTTCCCTGTATAGTTGTCGAGGTTGAAACCATATATGAGAAGGGTCTGATTGACAAATCCATAACAATGGTCGAGAAACCTGTTGTTGAGGAGGTACATAGTCACATTCAAGATACAAAAATACGAGAAGGATCAATTGACAAAAAAGAATCAGCAATTGATCATCTTCTTGCTGCAGTTCACAATGAGGGGATACCTACTCATGAAACTATAGTTGTAATACAAGATGCACCAAAAACGTCTTATGCTTCAATTGTAAGATCTATCCAATCCAATTTAAGGTTAAGTTGTTCAACCCTAGATTACAATATTGTCACCGAATATCTAATGGACATTTATGGCTATAAATAGGTTAGAGTAATGAAAGAAAATGTGGCAATTAGTGTTGCGGTTAAGAAACCATCTCTTATTAGGGTTGTACCTGTTGGTTTTGGATCCTGATCTCCCAGATTCATAGATGTTATTCAGTTGTGTTTGTACCCTGGGGTTAACCGTAGTATTTTCCCATGGTATTTCCCCTATAAAAGAAAAGCATTATAATACGGCTATGGTATGGGATGGTATGGTATGGTATTGTATTGTATAATTGTAAACAATCTTTGCGATTGTGTGAGAGAGACTATGAGAATGTGAAGAGGAAGTGCAATAGGGTTTTTGCAGGTTGTATCTCTTCATCTTTCTGGATAGTAATAAAAGGACTGAAAATATTTGTGTGGATGTATCCCATATTTTGGGTGAACCATGTTATATTGGTGTCTCTCTATAATGTGTTAAATGTGTTTTGCATCTTGTTTAATGATTTAACTATATATTTGTTATTTCTCTATGGTCCTGTTTCTAACAGTACCAAGTGATAAGCATCAAGCATCTACTTTCAGTCCACCTAAGGAAACTACAAATGGACCCTTTAGTACAACTCAGGTCAATATGACAGATAACAATGCTTTCCCTGAAGCAGATGTTAAATTTTGCATATGTCATTATTTTGTATTTAATTTATCCTATCAACCTTCTGCTATGTTATCTTACTATTACTTTACAACTATAAATTATTACATGTAGGAAATGGTTTCTCTATTTATATCAAGCACTTTCCTGTCAATGTTACCCTTGTCGAATTTGAGCAAGAATTCAAGAAGCACAATAGGATTTGAACCCAAAATTTGACGACAGAATCCAATGACATCTAACGTAACGTATGGATGTGTCGGATTGCAATGACGAAAAGTACTACACCTTTTGAATTATTTTAGCACTGTCGAATATCTGACGACAGTAGCGTAGGTTTTTCGATGAAGGTTTTGTTGTTAGATATGCGACGATGGAATGTCAGATTTGCAATGACTGATATCATCAGATATCTGACGTAAGAGTGTCGAAATTTCGACGAGGATTTTGTCGAATATCTAACAAGAGAGTGTTATATTTTCAACGTGTTTGGGGTGTTTTTTGAAATAATATAAAGACATATTTCAAATTGTTTGACCCATATTTCCAAAGGTAACTATGTTCAATCTCGTCAGATATTCAACGAGTGTGCAATTATAAATTTAAACATTTTTAAACATTTTGACATGTTTGTTATAGAAGCAATGAAAGGTTTGTGAAAATTATTTATTCCTCTACGGACGGTTTCAAGAATTGTTTTATTATTCAACGAGAGGTTGTGGGAAATTTTTTTTCTTCGTCAAACAGTTTGCAGGGATCTTTTTAATCTTCAACAAACCTCTGTTTGAGAAAATTGTGATGCACGGAACTTGAATTTTTTAATATTGTTGATAGTATTCATTCACGAAGTTTGTGTCAAAATGTCAAACAGAAATATTCTAGATCCAAATGAAAACAATCAACAATTTCTTGCTAGACTATTGGATGCAGCGAAACGAAGGGGTGATGGAAAATGTTATTGTCCATGTACTCAATGTAGGGGATTTAAGAGGAGAATAATATTGATCTTGATAGCCGCAAAACATTGCAGGGAACATGGACATGTGGAGGGGGGAATGAATCTCTTCCATTTGTAGGTTTAGCATTATAAATTTTTTTATATTCTTTTCTTTGGTAAATGTATGTATTATTTTAATATTTCCTATATTAATGTATATCTATTGATGTTTCCATGTATTTATAAAGGAAAGACACCCTACAACATATCATCAAAGGAAGTTCTTTCAGAACAAGTTTCATATCAGGATCATGGAGCATCTATGTTTAATAGAGAACAAGTGAATGATCATATTGAACAAGATGACCATACTGATAATGTAGTTGAAGATGATGGTACAAATACATTGATCCATGAATCATTTAATGTTATAATGGATGATGATTATGGCGATGATAATGAAAATGATGATGAATTTGATGATGTTCACGATATACCTCTTCTCTATAAGGCATATGAACCCCTTTATGAAGGCTCCAAAACAAAACTTCTCTCTGTTGTATTGTTGATAATGAACTCGAAGGTTATGAATGGTATTTCAAACATAGAAATCACACAGATGCTAAGGTATGTAAAATAATCCATCACATATATAGGATCACGATAAAGTTTATATGTATTCCTCTAATAATTGTATTGTTAACTCATTATTGATCATCATATGGATGAAGTGTGTTTTATTAATATTATTTATTTATTGCATTAACTATATATATATATATATATATTCCGTAGCTTGATAGCTGAATTTTTGTTACCACCATCAAATATTTTACATCGCACATATCGATATTTATCTTCCATCATGAAAGAGATTGGAATCCATTATGAAGCATTTCATGCATGCCCCGATGACCATGTTATATATTATAATCAGCATGAATTTGCAACAAAATGTCTAGAATGTCATATAAGTAGATATCAAACCGATCAAGTAATGAAAAAGGTTCCTCACAAGTTTCTTCGTTATATTCCGATCATTCAACATTTGCAATGATTGTTCAGGTGCAAAAACATAGCACAATTTATGGATTACTATGCCAGGAACAGAAGTCAAGATGATGTTATTCGAATGCCTACAGATGGTTCTGCTTTTAGAGATATTAAGGGAAAATGGCCTCACTTTAAAGAAGAACCACGTAATCTTAGGATTTCTTTGGCAACAGATGGTGTTAATCCATTTTCACAGATGAAATCTATTTACACGGTGTGGCCTATTTTTGTTATCAACAATAACATTCCTCCACGGTTGTTAATAAAGAGGGATCACATAATGTTGTCGATGATTATTCTAGGTATTTTTTGTCTATAACTGTTTTATTTCTAATGTAGTTGTGGAATCTCATTTTCTGTATTATGTTTCCTAATTTCATATATATATTATTTATTTTACTTCTGTGCATGGTTTATATATCTTAATGGTTCTCATAATGATATATTTTATATGTACTTCAAATCAATCAGGTAAGTTCCGAGTCAAAGATATGAATGTATATATCGAACCTCTTATAGATGAGCTACTGAAGTTATCGAATGGCATCACTATGTATGATGTATCTAGACCAATACGACAAAGGCAATTTTGATTCCATGCAATGGTTGTATGGACAATACATGATGCCCTTGGGTTAACTTCATTTTGTGGTTTGTATTTTTAAGTTCAACTTTAATTGCATTTAATTATATGAAGTAGTTAATATAGTTTATATATAATTATAATTGACATATATATTCCATATCTATATATTGTAGGTCTTCAGACAAATGGTAAATTTTCATGTCCATTTTGTGGTCCTAAGATCAAATCTCGTCGCTCAAAAATCTTAAGAAAGGAGGTGTTTGATGAGTATAGGAATTTCCTCTCTAAGAATCACAGGTATAGAACAACAAAAAAAATATTTTCAATGGGAAGCATGAGACTTCATTAAAAACACAAAGAATGACACCTCACCTTTGGAAGATGCAATACAATAGAAATCATCATCATGGTACGTATGGATCATAGTATATGAATTGTTATGTATTTTAATTTTTATTGTGAGTTGTTTACTGTAGTGGCCATATTTTATTTATGATGTAATTTATTTATAAACTAATATCCATGATGTCCATAATGATCGTGAAGGAATTAATGGGATTTCACGAGGAATGAAAAGTTGATACCTATACAATTCAGTAGGTTGTCCTACTATGGGCACCTACAAATTGCTCATTTGTTTGATACAATGCATATTGGAAAGAATGTGACTGAAACATTATGGTGACTATTGGAGCTAAGGAGGGAGAAAGATAAAATTGTGAAATCTTTCAAAGACATCCAATAAAGAAACCATGAAATTAAATACATCATCCATATTCATAGCAATGGAGACCAAGTTAATATAAAATCAATTCCACGGATGTTTACAGAGCAGCAAAGCAATGTTGTCAAAGAAATAATGCAGAAAATCAATTTTCCCAATCAATTTTGTGTGAAATTGAAGCATATATGTTATAGCTCAAAATGGCACATCTCTTCTTGTGACCACTTTCCCATGATTCTGTCGTATGTCGACACTTCCATGATGACACTTCATGAAAGTCACTGAAAAAACACCTAAATTGGAGGAACTATATATTGAGTTATGTAACTCCATTTGACCTCATATCTACATCATTGGAAATATATTTCAGTTAGCTAAAACTTTTCAAAAGACACCAAAGTCTGAAAATTCCTACAAATACCCTAAAAATGATTTTTTGATGTGTACACGGCTTTCCTTAAGGAAACCTACATACGTACATGAGTTGATATATATAATAGTCATGTACACTTTAAATACATGACTTTCTGCATGGAAACCCATGTATACCTCCTTGTGTACACGACTATTGTTTTTGCTACCAATGTACACCTCTTGAAAATGTCAAAAAAATACATACTTTGAATTTCAGATAGTTTGGGTAGTTATGCAATTGACTCCTTCAGTTGTAACTACTTTGTCTTCAACCCTAACTCTTCATTAAGCATATAAATAGAGGTAGGGAGGTACATGAGAGGAGACTTGAATCTTTGCATTGTTATGCTAGAGGATTTGGAGCTCTCTTTGCCCACACCTTTTCCTTAGAAGCATTATCCTTGTGTTGCAGAGCTTGGAGGCTGAGTTCCTTGGAGAAGAGAAGCAACAGAACCAGATCAAGGTTTTCTGAGGTGCCAAACTTGAAGAGAAGGTATACTTGTACTTTTTTTCAAGATTAATAAATATGTGATGTCCTTCTTCTTCCCAAATCAATGTGTCTTGTATATTGAATCTCTGATTGTGAATATATGATGTTATATATTAGATTATGTTTTTATGTTTCATTGAATATAATCTCTTTTCATATAGTCTATTTGGTTTGAGGAAGGTATAACTTGTTTTGCAGATCTCTTGGGGAAGAGGAGCAGGAGAAGGGCTAGAGAAAGCTTGGACCAACCTTTAGTTAATCAGGAATGGACCTTTATTATCTCTAAATATTTCTTATATATGATTTCTGAACATTATACATCCACCTTTCAACCCTAGTGTGTTGATGGCCTCTTAAACCCTATCCATAGGATACTTCCTTTACAACAGAACTGGCGACTCCGCTGGGGAGAGCCTTGTCTGTTTGGATTTTCTCTATATTTCTTTCAGTCTTTTGCATTGTTTCAGGTCCTTCTTGCCACTTAGGAACACTTTATAATTCTGATAGCATACTGCCCCTGCCTTCCTAAGGTAGTTTTTGACCTTTTTTGGGATTTTTTCCACCCATACGCGAGTTGCAGACTGAACAGTTGCATGTCTAGTTTGGTACACGCGACTTTATATACTGTCAACCCGCATATGATATGAAAATTTTCAGTGGTACAACCCGCATGTGCTTATACATGCGACTTGCTGTATTGGCAACCGGTGTATGCACCTAAATTTGTGTTCTTTCATCATTTTTTATGGTTTTTGGGTGATTTGAGGGTTGTTTGTAGGGTCTTCAAGGGTCCTCTACATGTGCATGACTCCTGAGAAGCTGTTTTATCTTTGTTTGAGAGGTTGTTTTATCTCTATTAGGTGCTCTTTGTCTATCTTGTAAGTCTCTTTCAAGTATTTGAACTTGTTTTTACTGCTTTTCGCCCCACCTCCTTCTTTGGCTTGACCTTGTTGGACAAGGTACTGAGCAACCTCTATTTGTAGGTTTAGATTGATACTTGGGACTTATTGACCTTTGTTTATGTCATTCTTATTGCTCAGTCTCTTCATTCCAAAGTTGTTGGCTTGTCTACCTTTGTGAGCCTTCCTTTCAAGAGAGGTTGATATCCAACTTTAGGGAAACCTAGGGTTTGTTTGTGGGGTGTAGAGTAGTTGTCTATTTGCTTTGCTTACATTACTTGCTTGCATTAGTTGATAGGATATTTTTATTTTGCATTTATAAAAGAACTTTATATGCATGTAGATTAGTTTTTTAGTCTAGATTGCATGGCATATCATTGTTTTTGAAAATAAAAAATAAAAAGAATTTGTTCTTTTGTGGTTTTCAAGTTTCTATTTGAAAAAGAAGAAGAGAATAGTTTTTTTCTTTTTACTTTTCATTTCTCTTTGTTTATTCATTTTGTTTCAACTTTGAGTCAAAACACCACATAAGTTTCACGCCATTTACCCTCTGACTAAAAACAATCCTTAAAATAAACGATATAATTTAAAAATTATTAGTAAGTTTTATTTTATAGGGTCATACACCAACTAGCTTAGGCTAGACTTGTGGGATAGGGAGTTTAAACTCCCCACAAGTGTTAAAATTCAGACGTGGTTTGCCAATCACTAGGTAAACCCTTTACTATGTTGATTGTATCTAGGAATCTCCTCTCAAATGGGAGTTAAGAATGAGGCCACGTGGAGACTTGGACTGAGGAGATAACCCTATGATTCCTCGTCAAAGCGTAGACAAAGGTTTTTGCACATCTAGGGATTCTATATTAGACAGGGTTTCAGGATTTTCTACCCTACCCATGCGTATGAACTAGGCTTGTGACTGTCCCCCCAGACTGTGAATATAGTTAAGGTAGCCTTTAGTCTCTTTGACATCTAGGGTTCATACACAGGTACACCAGAAGGCTATTTCTAGTTGACCTTGGACAAGCTTGGAAGGTAACCCTGGTAGAAGGTGTGGGAGGGTAGTGGGTGATTCCTCCGCTTGTGCCTAATAACATATATAGGGACACCAAGTAACTGTCCATTAGCTTTCTTTTGAAAAGCCTATGTTATACCTATTTGTGTGTTTGGCTTTAGGAATTTTAGTGAGTGTTGTGTGGTTTGTCTGTACTTAGTCTGCCTTTAGGTGTGTGCTTGGTACTTTTGGTTTCTTATTGACCTTAGACTTTATCTCCTTGTTTGAAACTATGTCTAACACCCCTTTGAACACCAACCAAGAGATCCCCATGCTGGGAACTCCTTGTACTATTCCTCTCACAGGGAATGTTGGTATTCCCTGGATGGTGACCTTGAATCTACTTGGATTAACCTTAGGGCTACCGGTGTGGTTTTTTTCCACTGCAACTATCCTGAATGTTATTGATGCTTCTCAAGTAAGCTCCTTATATCAAGGGCATCAAAACACTACTTCCCATTCACCTGTAGTTGATTCTCCTTCTCCTTATACCTCATGCGGTGAAGAGTTTGGTTTCATGGTCATCCTGTTTTTGAACATCCTAAAGTTTTTCAACAACCAGCCTCTCTTAGTCAGGTTGGACCCAGTCACCTAGCCTCTGTATTTCATGTTGGGGGAAAACTCTTACCCTCTATTGATCATGTTGAGAGAAAATAGTCATCCACTACTAGTCATGTTGACACTGTTGAGAAAATTGGTCGTTCGAAGTGCAAACTTAAGTTCCCTTGTAAGCTATGCAAGGGAGATCATCTTACTCACCAGTGCCCTGCTATCACAGAGGTGCGAAGAGTGTGGTCTGAGACTTGAGAATTTCCTTCTCCTAAACAACCTATAGTTTCTCAACAACCTACTCAACCTTTGGTTGATCAAGTGGTCGAATGAATATCAGCTTTGGTTGATCCCACTTTTCTTTTGGAGAGTGATCCTTATGTAATTGAACTAATGCCATCTTTGGTCAATCCCACTCTCCCTTCAAAGAGTGACTTTCATGAAGTGGTTGAATCGATTCCATTGTCAATCAATCCCACTCTTCCTTTGGGGAGTGAAGTGTCCACTAGTCACATTTTCTTCACTACTAGTTCAGAACTTACTAAACAAGGGGGCACTGAACTCATTTCGGATCAACCCCCACCAAGCTCTTGGATTGCTTCCTTTGATTGGGATAGCCTAGCTGAGCCATGCCTCCCTTCTGATGCACCTTTCCAGATAAAGGTCAAAGTTTAAGAATACATGATTTCTCATTGTATTGTTGATGAAGGAGCCTCAGTTAGTATCTTTTCCCCTCGTGCTTCGCAAGGAATGGGATCTCCCAACCTTGTGTCGACTGCTAGTTAGTTACTATCGTTTGATAGAAGAAATTGTATAGCCTTGGGAATTCTTACTCAAACACCTATTACTTTGGGTGGCAAGACCGTCGTAGTTGACTTCATGGTGTTAGAAGACCCCTTGGACTTCAATATGCTCCTTGGATGTGATTATGTCTATGCCATGCAAGCTGTGGTGTCAACATTATTTCATGTGATCTACTTCAATCATGGCGAAGAAATTGTCACTATCGATCAGTTGTATTTTCTTGATCCATCTCTTGATCCAACTCGAGACCAGGTCTTTCCTTCATTGATTCCCAGTGTTTCTATAGACATTACCCTGCCACAAGTGAGCTATGTGGCCTCATGTCCTTTGCGTTCAATTGCTACTGAGAAGCAGCCTCTGTTTTCATGCTTACCTTCTTAGGACATTGTCCCAGTAGTTGACCAGGTGAGTCATCCTATACAGTCTATGGAGCATACTCTCCACTCGGCTGATCCATTTAAAAGTTTAGACATGTGTCCTATCTAGGATGATCTCCTTCCTTCAAATGGAGTCTTCCTAGAGTCTTTGATACAGTCTAATATTCTGTTGGATGTTGGTTTAGTTGTGCCTAAGTCTAACCCTGATTTTTCTAGTAATCCCGACCTTTCTTCTTATGTTGGTTTTGTTGAGTCTTCGAACTCTTCCTTTGAACAGCAAGTCAGTCATCCTGATGAGTTTGATTTTTCTTAGGAATTTTTCAACTCACGTGATACTGAGTTTGTTCTTATAGACTCTATCTCCCTTGTTGATTTTTGTTGTCCTTCTGAGGTTGATCTTACTGATTATAAACCCTCAATCTAGTGCTATAGAATCTTTCTTAGATGATTATGCCTTGACTTTACTTTTTATAGAAGATAGCAAAGTTGCATGTGTTTCTGCCAAAGTGACTTGCATCAGATCTTTTGTTCTGAATGGGATTCTGATGTTGTTGTTTTTTGGAGATAGGATTTTTAGTTGGAGTCACAATTGTTTACTAGCCTCACCTTGTTGTTCAAGTTGTAACTTCATTTGCATGTATCCTACTCGCGCTTTTGAGCTTGATGTCGGCTTCCACGCTTTTAGCTCATTGTATAAGCCCTCATCTTTGTTCTCATTGTCGCTAAGCCTTGTATCATCTTCCTTTGAAACATGACACCCTTTACCTAGAGGATATGTTCCCTGAGTGTCTTTATCTTTCTGATATTCCTTGCATTATGCATAGGTTTGTTCCTTGTGCTTGGAACTAGTTTCGCATGCCTATAACACTTGTCTCCTCGCATTTAGAGCATTCTTTCTGCTCTCCTTCGGGCTCGTTAAAAGCAGTAAGGAGGTCAAAAGTTGAATTTTCTAGACTCGTTAAAACTTCATGGGAAATATATTGAGTTTATTTAGGCCCAGGTCTGACTCCTCAAAATAGGCTTGACTGCTGAGTAAACTTGTCCATTCATGCTCATTAAGAATATGTAAATGGGCATCCACATTGGTGGTAGATTATCACTTTCTCAGACCATGTGGAATAATACGAGAAAGGAACACTCTCTTTTCTTTGAAATTGAGAAGAGTATTCTTAGGCATAGGTTTATCACTTTTTCAAACCTGAGGGACTAAACTTATGGAAAAGGAACCCCCGGTATGAGCTTAGTTTTCTCTTTTTCATGCTCTGTACCTAAACATGAAAAATATTTCGAGTGTACTTTATGTCTTTGTCATGCTCGTTAAACCCTAAATAAAAAAGCATCAAGTTTATTGTTGTAAGCCCCATTCCTCTTAATCAAATGGATATTTCCAAGTGATATTTCCTTCCTTCACACTCATAAAACTCAGGCTATATGCTGCTTTTGAAGGAGTGTTGGGTAGGTGGTAATTTAACCTTTTTCGGACCTTCTTGACTAAGTACAAAAAAGGTGCGCCTTACTTCTTCGGAAGCTAAGAGAGTTATTCCGTGGTTTGTTTTATACCTTTTCGACCTCAGGAGACTAAATTGGACAAAAAAGGACCCCCCTGGAGTCTTATTTGGAGTTTTCAGACTCTCTAAACTATGAAAACACCATCGAGCATGTACTGGTTCAGGCTTGTAAAATCCATGAATCAGTGCTTTATCAAGCATTCTTCTGTCTTTTCTTCAAGCTTGCCAAAAATGAAGATGGTCCTGAGTTTTCTTTCTTGGACTCATTAAGCCTTTACAAGAAAGATGGGAAGGGAAGTTTATTCACATGTTTTTTACATCATGGCAGCAAGTCTTGTTTCCTTGAACAAAACACTAGTTTTGAGTCTATCAACAGTTGGGTCCTAGTATTTGACCTTATCACGATTCATATTTTCTTACTCCACATTAGAGGAATTTTAGGGTCTAAAATGGGCCTCCTAAGGAAAATAATAAAATAATAGTTAAAATAATAAAATAATATTGATTAATTTTGGAGGAAGAAAGAAAAAAACTACTTTTTGTGTTCGTATTTTCGACATATCTCATTGTGTTTTTACTCAAATTTCGATCGAGAGAGCTCGTTGGATGCAGAATTTGATTCTGCATCCAATGAGTACCCACACTGCATACTTTTGACGGACCCCGCTACCCCAAAAACAAGAAATACCTGAAAAAATGTGATGATGACATTATCATCACATTTTTTCAGGTATTTTTTTTTGGGGGGGTAGTAGGGTTGATCAAAAGTATGCAGTGTGGGTACTCGTTGGATGCGGAATCAAATTCCGCATCCAACGAGCTCTCCCGATCGAAATTTGAGTAAAAACACAAGGAGATATGTCGAAAATACGAACAAAAAAAGTATTTTTTTTAATGACAAATATGTCAATTCAACCATTATGGTTGACTTATTTTATTGAAATTCTATTGGTTCTTTAATTCCAACTCACAAAAACTTATTTTGGCATGTTTTCTTATAAGGCCCATTTTAGACCCCAAATTTCCTCTAATGCTAGTTGGTCTTTTTTCCCAATTATATGGGGAATATTTGAATGTCTCATACATTCCAGATTTGTGTCATTGGTCTCTTTGTGTCAAAAGTTGCTTAAGTCACTTTTGTGTCATGCTCATTGTTGAAGGATTAATCCTTTGTCAGACATTCTGCAGTTTCCTTGACCTTTTGTGTCGGCCATTCCCTGGTATCAGTTCATTACATCATGTCTTCGGTGGTCCTTGTCGTGAAATTTAGTACCAATTCCAGATCTAATTAGTATTTGACTTACCACGTGTTGGATGATGAAGGATTCCTTAATGCCTTCCTTCCAACGGATCTCTTCCTATCGATTGCAACACATCTTGCTCTGGGGATGAGATTTAGAGTTTTATGACAGTACCTTGGGGATTTTTGTCATTAGTGGAAATTTCCCTCACTATTGGGTAGTGGGAATACCTTAATGTCTCCTACTCGATGTATTCTTCAAGTGTTCGACTTCAAGTCCTTCTATTCACACTTGTTAGAATGTATTAGGTACCTTGGGGACCATTTTCATTAATGGTGGTTTCCCTCGCATTTGTTAATGGTTCTCATTATTGATGGGTAATGAAACAGTTTCCTCCATGTTCAACTTCAACTCCTTTATTCTCATCATTAGGATTCATACCTTTTGGGAGGTTTGTATTGAAGACCTTGGGCCAACAGTAGCATCATCATCTTTTGCTATTGCCCAAGTTGCGCAAGACCTTGTCACACTTTATATGACATTTTGCTGAGACATAGATCCACCTTGTATTTTTATGGCTATGATCGATTGTCGAGTATGGATCCACCTTGTTCATTTGTGGCCATGTCTCCTTTAGATTTGATATGGCTCCTTTTTTCATATTGAGCAACCATGATAGTTTCATCAGTTATACATATGTTGGATCTTCCTGTATCTTTATGGCGATGATTTTTATATGGACTTGTATGTCCCAGAGATCAATTTTTTCTGACATTTATCTCTCTTTCGGGTACCTTTGTTTGAGCCTTTTGATCTTGGATTCTCTGCTCTCTCCATACCCAGCTGTTTCCTTTATAATGTATTTCAGCTATCGTCTTCCCCTCTAACCTCATACATTAGGGGGCATCTGTTGTAGCTCAAAATGACACATCTCTTCCTGTGACCACTATCCCATGATGCTATCGCATATCTACACTTCCATGACAACACTTCATGAAAGTCACTGAAAAAAACCTAACTTGGAGGACCCATATCTTGAGTTTTGTAACTCCATTTGACCTCATCTCTACACCGTTAAAAAGATAGTTCAGCTATCTAAAACTTTCCAGAAGACACCAAATTCTGAAAATGTTTAGAAATACCCTAAAAATGATTTTTTGATGTGTATGTGACTTTCCTTAAGGAAACCTGTGTATATATAATAGTCGAGTATGCCTTAAATACGTGACTTTCTGCATTGCAACCCACGTATGCCTCCTCGTGTACGCAACTATTGTTTCTGCAACCCGCATATGCCTCCTCGTGTACACAACTGTTGTTTCTGCAACCCGCGTACAATTCTAAAAACTATCAAAAAAATATGAATTTTGAAATTTGGGTAGTTTGGGTAGTTATGCAACTGACTCCTTCAGTTGTAACTACTTTGTCTTTGACCCTAAGTCTTCATTAAGCATATAAATAGAGGTAGGGAGGTCCATGAGAGGGTACTTGAATCTTTGCATTGTTATGCTAGAGGATTTGGAGATCTCTTTACCCACACCTTTTTCCTAGAATCATTGTCCTAGTGTTGCAGAGCTTGGAGGCTGAGTTAATTGGAGAAGAGAAGTAGCAGAACTAGATCAAGGTTTCCTGAGGTGCCAAACTTGAAGAGAAGGTATACTTGTACTTGTTTTCAAGATTAATAAAGATGTGATGTCCTTCTTATTCCCAAATCATTGTTCAATGTGTGATTGAATCTTTTTTTATGATCATATTTTGATGTTAATCAGATTATTATTTCATGTTTCTTTGATTATCATTAATTTATATGTGGTCATCAGTGGCAATTTCCCTCGCTATTGGGTAGTGGGAATACCTTAATATATCCTAATTGATGGATTCTTCAAGTGTTTGACTTCAAGTCCTTGTATTCACACTTTTTAGAATGTACTAGATGCCTTGGGGACCATTTTCATTAATGGTGGTTTCCCTCACATTTGTTAACGGTTCTCATTATTGAATGGTAATCAAATAGTTTCCTCCATGTTCAACTTCAATTCCTTTATTCGCATGGTTATGATTCATACTTTTTGGGTGGTTTGGATTGAAGACCTTGGGCTGACAGTAGCATCATCATTTTGCTATTACCCAAGATGCACAAGACCTTGTTACACTTTATATGACATTTTACTGAGACATAGATCCACCTTTTATTTTTGTGGCTATGATCAATTGTCGAGTATGGATCCACCTTGTTCATTTGTGGCCATGACTCCTTTAGATTTGATATGGCACCTTTTTTCATATTGAGCAACCATGATATTTTCATTAGTTATACATATGTTGGATCTGCCTATATCTTTATGGCGATGATTTGTATATAGACTTGTATGTCCTAGAGATTAGTTTTTTCTGACATTTATCTCTCTTTCAGGTATCTTTGTTCAAGCCTTTTGATCTTGGATTCTCTGTTCTCTCCATACTCACCTGCTTCCTTTATAATGCATTTCAGCTATCATTTTCCCCTCTAACCTCATACATTAGAGGGAATCTGTTATAGCTCAAAATGACACATCTCTTCCTGTGACCACTTTCCTATGTTTTCGTCGCATGTCGACACTTCCATGATGACACTTCATGAAAGTCACTGAAAAAAAAACATAACTTGGAGGAACCATATCTTAATTTTTGTAACTCCATTTGACCTCATCTCTACACTATTGGAAAGGTATTTCAGTTAGCTAGAACTTTCTAGAAGACACCAAAGTCTTAAAATGCCCAAAAATACCCTAAAAATGAGTTTTTTGACGTATACATGAGTTTCCTTAAGGAAACCCACGTACGTACATGAGTTCCACGTACGTACATGAGTTGCTATATATAATAGTCGCGTACACCTTAAATATGTGAATTTATACATTGCAACCTATGTATACCTCCTCATGTATGTGACTGTTATTTCTGAAACCCGCATACACCTCCTGAAAATGTCAAAAAATACGTATTTTGAATTTCGGGTAGTTTGGGTAGTTATGTAGCTGACTCCTTCAGTTGTAACTACTTTGTCTTCGACCCTAACTCTTAATTAAGCATATAAATAGAGGTAGGGAGGTCCATGAGAGGAGACTTGAATATTTGCATTGTTATGCTGGAGGATTTGGAGCTCTCTTTGCCCACACCTTTTCCCTAGAAGAATTCTCCTTGTGTTGCAGAGCTTGGAGGCTGAGTTCCTTGGAGAAGAAAAGCAACAAAACCAGATCAAGGTTTCGTGAGGTGCCGAACTTGAAGAGAAGATATACTTGTACTTGTTTTCAAGATTAAAAAAGATGTGATGTCCTTCTTCTTCCCAAATCAATGTGTCTTGTATATTGAATCTCTGATTGTGATTATATGATGTTATATATTAGATTATGTTTTTATGTTTCATTGAATATAATCTCTTTTCATATAGTCTATTTGGTTTGAGGAAGGTATAACTTGTTTTTCCGGTCTCTTGGGGAAGAGGATTAGGAGAAGGGCTAGAGAAATCTTGGACCAACCTTCATTTAATCAGGTGTGGACCTTTCTTATCTCTAAATCTTGCTTATATATGCTTGCTGAACACTATACATCCACCTTTCAACCCCAGTATGTTGATGGCCTCTTAAACCCTAGCCATAGGATACTTTCCTTTACAAAAATATCATAACAAAAAAAGGTGATTTTGTAGGGGTCAAAACACATGATTGGAATGTCTTCATCAAGGTAATTATTATTATTATGTCCATATAATTTTTTTTTCATTTTATTGCATATATATATTTTTTCTTGTTTGTATACTCTTTGTTTAATAAATGGTGTGGTTTGTATATTGATACAGTATGTTCTATCTCTCTCTCTCCCGGACAACTTCGACAACAATTTCAAACAAGTTATATATAATATTGGTAAATACATGAGGTAACTAGTGATTAGTTGCATGTGCTTAGTGTTTCTTTAATTCTCCTTATAATTTATATTTGTTTTTTGTGCACTATTTCATGATATGTAATTTAATGTTTTTTTTTTGTTAAACATCGTTATTGGTTTATGTCACTTGTAGATGGTTGACAACTAAAGAAATCCATAAAGAAGATATAAAGTATTGGAGGAGATAAATTCCTCGTCTCATGTGTGAAATGAAGAAGCATCTACCTTTGGAATTTTTCAATGCATAGGAACACTACCTCATACACCAAGTTGAGGAGATTGAGTTGTGTGGACCTGTGCACTCATGGTCCATGTGGATGGTTGAGAGGCACTTGAAATTTATGAAGGGTTTGGTGAGACAACGAGAACATGTTGATGGTTCTATGATGGAATGATATATGGTATACCAAAACATGTTGTATGTTAGTGAATATCTTCATATTTTAGCGTCAATCTCAATTTACGTCGCATTTGTTATCTGGAATCCAATCAAAAATTTGAAGGGGAGAAACTGAAGGGGAAAGGTAGATCGAGGAAGGTGAAAGGTAATTATTAGCTAGTGTATGTTTATTATATTGTTCATATTCTAATTTAATTTTCTAATTATTGCATTAATTAAGAGCATATACTTTGTTCAGGATATTTACACCTGTCTTTCATTTTAATGATTATTGTCATCAAGCAGTTGGTCGAGAATGGGATGCAATTCATTTATAAATTGCAAACAATCTTGACTGGATTAAGGTATGGATTGAACGATGTGAACAATCAGGTCATGGAATATCATGGGAAGGTGTGGCTTCGTTGGTAAAAGAAGCACATCGCAATGGAGATAGAAATATTACAGAAAGGGAAATCGATTTAGCATATGGTTTAAAAGATAAAATGGCAAGAATATTAATCAATCACTCTAAATATTTTATTTTGAAAATTACATTTTGATGTACATGTTGTTATTTTCCATGTATTGCTACATAATTATTGAATCGTTGTGTAACCTTTTCATGTATTTCTTGTTGCAAGTAAAACATCATAATCCTATGGTCTGTAATGGTGGTAGATATCAGATCAAAAATTGGATGAAACAAATAAAACATCAGATTGTGGAATATTTGCAGTATTTAAGGTGACCAATTTTTCATCTAGAAGTGACAGACATCTAGAACTCTCAGAAAATCGATACTATGGGTATTTGGAAGATATTATACAGTGTGACTTTAAATCCTTCTAGGTAGTTCTATTCGTTGTCGAATGGTATAAGTTACGATTGAGTCAATTTGATCCCGATAAAACTATTATTGAACATGATAATGGATTTACCATGGTAAATACAAGGTTGTTTGAGCTAAGAATAGATCCCTATATTCTTCCAAGAAAATGTGAACAGGTAGTTTACTCGGAGGTTCTAGGTAAAGCGGGTTGGTCATTTGTTGTGAAACACGATCCAAGGGGAAGGCCAGTAAAGCATAACCTAAATGATGGTAGTGAAGAGGGTTCTATGGAAGAAGAAGATGATGACAAAGAGCATGATCAACATGAGTTAGGTGATGATGATGATCCAGCAAAAGATGTCCAAGAAATAGTTGAATCAGATGATGTAGCAAACAACGCCCATGAAGAATATTCTGACGATGACACAATGAGCATAACTGATGATGATGATGATGATGATATGGCCAATCCTTACAATTTTGAATTTGGATCTGATGATATGAAGGATGACTTGGATGAATAAGACAATGGTAGGGATGAAGAAGACGATGAAATATATTGGAAGGTAAATATTTAATTAGACGTATTATTTTATATATATATATATATATATATATATATATTTAAAGAGTTACTAACATCATCATCATCACCATCATCTTCATCATGTTGATCATCATCGTCACTATCATCATCATCATCATTGTCAGCACCAACATCATCAGTATCATCATCATTATCATTATCATTATCATCATCATAATCATAATCAAGTACCATCATCATCATAATCATCATAATCATAATGATCACACTTTTCATTATCATCAGCTTCATCGTCATCATCATCATCGTCGTCGTCGTCGTCTTCATCACCAACATGACCATCATCACCATCATCATCATCTTCATCATCACCATCATCATCATCATCACCATCATCACCATCATCATCATCTTCATCATCATCATCATCATCATCATTGTTATCCTCGTGATGATGATAATCATCATCATCATCATCAACATCATCATCACCATCATCATCATCTTCATCATCATCTTCATCATCATCATCATCATCATTGTTGTAATCTCACATATCATAGAGGGTTACCAATAATACACATGGAATCATATAGACATAACAGGCACAACATATAAGAACATAGATAAGGAAGTAACAGATTATATTATAACATGAGGGTCCATACATACACAAAACTGAACCATGTTCTCATATGGCTCAACAACCTAATATATATCATTACAAAAATTTATATATAACTACCTGTCGTTTTGGTCAACCGACACAACCTCATGCGGCTGACCTAATCTCCAATTAGTTGGCTATTCGACTAGTCGGCTCACCGACTAGCTCCTCCAACATCTCCCCCAGGAACAAAAAATTTCTTCATCCCAAAAGAATAGGGGAGGTACTTCAACACTGCACTATCTGAGGTAGTCACTTCTAGGCTTGTTTGTCTTCATGGACTGTGTAGTCGGATGGTTGATCATTTCTACACACATATTTTCACAATTGCTTCTGCTGTAATAGCCAATTGATGTTGAAATTCTGTCCAACTCTGTATTACTTTCTGGATGTCGATAGTGAATGTTGTAATGCTTGATAGATTTGACATTTTTTCTTGGATGGAAAGGTCTGTGATGCTTTCCATGTAAGGTCCCATGAATTTATCTTTCTCCTCCACTGCATCCAATAGTATTTTCATCTATGGGAAAATTGTATCCAGTTTGTCGAGGATCGGTAGTGCTTGTTGTACCCACTGGTGTGCTTGTTTCTCCAATTTCTACAGTTTGGTTGTTTCTAATACAATCTGATCTTGTATTGTACTTCTCATTGTTTCTTCGATTCCTTTCCTCTTTTCTAACACTTGAATCTGCTTACGAGTTTGACGGGTCTACTGAAATACTTGTCCGTAATAGGTAGGCCAATCACAGAGAACTTCGTCTGTGATGATAGACTCTTCCAAGTGGTCTTGCAGTACTTTGTGAGATTCTAAGAATGTTGTATACTGCTGCCTTAGTAGTCTGGATGTTTCCTCTTTTTTATCTTCCTTTGTATTTTGTAGATGTAATTGTAGAGTCAACACCACACTTTTAAATAGATGATATGATTTTTCTAGTGGATTTTTGATGTTCGCCTCTATAGGTCCCGGTATTACTGTTTGGATTAGATTTCTGCATTTTGATAAGAATTCAATTTATTCTTTCTTATTTTTGTTGAGCTGCTCTCATCTAGTTTGGTTTCTGTTTGTTATCTCTGTGGTGAGCGTTTGTAACAGTTGACCCAATTGTCCATCTCTTAGTTTTGTTGCATCAACTGCAGTAGTCGATCCAAGTTGGCTAAGGTGTATCACTATCGGTCTCTGCTCTTTGTGATTTTCCTTTTTATTTTTGTCTTTTCTTTTTATTTTATGTCGATGTTGTTCTATCTGTTGTTCTGTCTGTGGTTGATTCTCCTGTGGCTGGTTTTCTAGATGTTGATCTTCATTGGTCAGTGGGATTTTTGTTTGAGCTTCTTGGGTGGAACTTGCAGCTCGATGTGTCTTTAGTGGATTTGAAGCAGGTGGTTTAGGATTTGGCAACTGTTCTAGGTTGGTATGTGGTACTGGTGATGGTGATGGTGATGGTGAGTGGTCTGGTGTAATTGGTATGGTTGGGATTTTTTCAGTTGTAAATGGATTTTTTACTTCTGGTGGTGAATTGGCTAGTTCGTCCGAGAATAGGTTGTCGATTACCTGGTTGATATCTTCTTGGTTATCTTCTTTCGATTCTTTGACTGGTTCAGTGGCTGGTAAAGGATGGGAGATATCTGACGGGATAAAGGATGAGGTGCATGACCTTGCAGCAATCTGGGAAGTCACTGTCAGGGTTCCTTAATAATTTTGATCTGATGCTTCCCACAATTTTTGGTTTTTGAGGTATTTGGCCCATTTGTTGTGTGAGGGTTTGCCGTGCTGAGCTAGATTCACTTAGTGGGAATTTGGTAATAATTTTCTGAGCAAAGATTAATAGTTCGAGAAGTTTTTCAATTAATGCTTGGAAGTCTCCATCTTGGTCGAACCATTCTTTTAGCGTCTCTAGCATAGCATTCTTACAAATGTTGATAGGGATTATGGTGGGTAGCTATGGGTTATCCTGTTGTGTGATCTGGGTTGGGGATGGGGTGGTGGTGCAGAGACTAGATTGACAATGTTCTCATCAACTGAAGGGGTTGTATTTTTTACCTTTTTTTATCTTCCTTGGTTTTCTCTTGCATCGATGAACCACTTAAACTTTGTCTCGACTAATAGTTTGTTTGTTGTAGTGTCTTCTATGATCTTGACAATAGTATAGCCAACATTTCTTCTTCGTCTTCTGATTCGAAGAGGATAAGCTTACGCTTCCCCTTCCCTTTTTCCTGATGTGCCTTCTTTTTTATTGAGGCTACTATTTCCTTTGCTATTTTCTTTAGGTTTTCTTTCATCATAGCATACTCTAGATTATCTAATTCAGTCTCTTCTTATATCTCCTTTTCTCCTTCCTCTTGTCGGCGAGTCGCAATGATACTTTTTTTCTGCCAGTCTAGCTACATGATGTTTAGTCAGTGTGCTTCCCATTTGGATAGGTTGTGGTATAATTGTCAGTTGAATTATGTTGGTGTCCTCTGCTAGTGTATCTTTAGACACGAAAGTACTGATATATAGGTGGAGTTCATAATCCTCCTCTTTTTCCTGGTCAGTCAATGGTTCTTCAATTGGTTGATTTATTTCTTTGGCCTTTGCTGGTATTGATATGTTTGTATTGGATTTTCAAGCTAGCTCTTGGAAAATCTCTTCAATTGTTGGGTATTATTCAAGAGGTTTTGATGTTTCTTTTTCCCCCTGCAGTGTGGTCGAGTTCTAGTTGAATGTGTACTGTTTTTTGTAGACTTCTTCAGATGTTTTGAGGCACCCTCCATCTAGTTGTCTAGACTTTTAGGTTTTGGAACCAATTTTCCAACATTACTTTTCCATTTTCTAGCTCTTTTAGCATTCTATTCTATGAGAAGGGTTTGAAACTCCACATGTGATACTTACTAGGTTCTTGGAATTGCTTGTCTCTGACTGGACACAAGTGGTACATTGCTATCCAGATTATCAGTGATGGGAACCTGATAATCCTGGCTGACTCTTGACATTTCTCACATATAGTCTTCAGCATGTCAGAAAGATATTGAGCCCAATGATAAAATTTCCCTATTTCTACTATTGTGTCGACTACTTCTAGCATGTCTAGCTTCAGGTCACTCACTCAACCTGTAGGAGTGAGTCATGTTGCTATTATTTTGGCCATGATTTGTGGTGTCTAATCTTGTATTTGATTGATCATTAGCCCTTTCTAATTCTTCCCTGATGGTGTTCCTGTTAGTCATTCTACAATTCCTTCTTTTATGAGGATAGGAACAGGTTCACCCTAGTTTGAGAGACCAGTCATCTTGTATATGACCTCATCAAAAATTTCTATTGGTTTGTCAAAGTAGAATTTTCCATTGTGGTACTAAATGATGATGAATTCTACAACGGTTTCTTTTGTTCCTCCAAAACTCGCCATGAAAGGTGTGTTCATGTAGCTCATAATGATACTGTAACTTATCTTCTCTACCTCTTTTGTCATTTTCTTGTCTACATAGGCCCATTCTTTGATTTCTGCCTAGTTTTTTTCCCATGAAGTTTCCTGTACCTTGGCATTTTTGATGTTTCTTAGTATTCTCATAAGTGGGGTTTCGATAGATTGTATTTCTTTTGTTTTTGTAGCTACAACTCTGGTTTGCTTCGGGGCCATTTTGTCGGTCTCTTGATTCATTTTACTTACAGGGTTTCTTCTCTTAGGTTTCTAAATGCTTGGTTTCTCTATTTCTTCCAAACGCGGTAAATGATCCTTTTATGGTGTGATATTTATAGGTGGAGTTGTTAACGATTATGTCAATGGATGTATTTGTTATAGCGGATTTCACCACTCTAGGTGAATCACACTTTGTATGGCCTTCGCCTGTCCCGCTGCAGAGTCTTTAGACCCCATGGATGGTATTTTATCCTTTGATGTTTCCTTGATCATCCCTAAAAACTATATAAAAGATGATATACACAGCTTTTTCCCCGATAACCGTGTACATACACGGGTTTGACCCCTATAACCACATACATCGGGATGTGTGCATAGTCCAAATCATTTTGGAGTTTTCCTTGACATGGATCTGACTCATTTGAATCCTAGCCTTCCATATGCCTTGAGATCACTCGGATTCGACCCTTCATTATCCCTTGTGAAGCTATATAAGGAACCCCTTGGTACATTGAAGGCAGAGATATATATAGAGAGATTGAAAGCAACGAAACTATAGTCCATTGTTACCGGAATTTATGCTTGAGTCTGCATCCCTTTGTCCCTTTGGAGCACTGTTGTGTTCTTCCCAAGCTTGCCCTTTGCTAGTAAGCTTGCTATCATGAGATGGAGGATTGAGGTGGTGGAGACCCAAGTGGGGGATTTAGTTTCTCCGATTCACAGACGTGCCATCAGAGGTTGTATCTATCTTGTAATCTCTAATTTGTATTAATAAGAACTATCTTTCCTTGTCCAATGATGTGTATTTGATTGAATATTGTATCCATTGGAATATGTCAAATGATTTTACATTATTGATTATATATGCTAGAATAGATCTAACACCATGATATATAGTATGCTTGTCTTATTTACTTGTTGTTGAGGAAGTATTATATCAATTCAAGCTGAAGATTGGAAAGCTCAACGGGGATCTACTTCAACCGTCCAAAATAAGGTACGAGGTCCGATCCTTTAGTGTTAGATGTTTTATTTCTATTGCATATTGGGAAAGATTGATTTCTGGAGTCAAAGCTGTCTATTGTGGTACCCCAAGCCATAGGAATTTCTCTCCGTAACAGAATTGGAGACTCCGCTGGGGAGGTTCCTTGTTTTTATTTGGGGGTTTGCGGGCACAATGGGCTTGATATTATTGACTTGCTCTTGGTTTCTCTCTATTTCTATGTCGCATGTTATAGTATGTTTGTCCATTGACACTCCCCTTTATTGGTTTGGCCTTGACCTGCTTTTTACCACTTCCTTCTCTGTATACACGAGTTTTTGGACAACAGTTGCATGCATACGCGGATTTTTGGCCAAAAGGCGCATACATACGCAGCTGTTCTTTATACAGTCGCTTACATCCTCCCTTTTGGTGAGTATGATGTTGTGCGAAGTTGTTGGGTGGGTTGTGAGTGTGGCTGGGTCTTCCTTGGGTCTGAAGTTGTCTGTTGGATGCTTCTTTTGTGACCAGAGACCGTCCTTGCCTATCATAGGTATAACGTCTACACTGGCATATAGGTTAGGTTCACCACCATTTGCATTTTGCATGACCTTATGACCATGTTACTATGACCTTAGGTACGAACCCACTCTATTATGTCACGGAACCTTCTTGCTGCTATAGAAGTGGCATGATATGAGTGGTATAGCTTCACCTTACATGGGTACCCTAGTTAGCGCCTTATTTTCATTTGGTGCCCATGCTAACATTTTCTCCTTTAGGGTGTGGGAGTCCGTTGTATAGTACTTCTATGACATTTCGCAAGAGCCTCATACTCCTCTTGATCTTATACTGACCTTTTTTCCTTCGGACTCCCCATATGTCAAGTTGTGAATACATTATCATGAGCTTTTCCTGCCTTATTGAGCTTTATGTCGGCTCCCCTGACATTGCGTTTTAGCCATATAGCCCGAGATTGTCTCATGTCTAGCCATGCAGAGCCATTTTTTATCCTTTGCAGCTTGATTCCCTTTTTTACGGGGAGGGGATTTTCCCTCGAGTGTCGATATCCTACATATGTATCCTTGCATTGAGCATAGGTATGTTCCACTACTTGGAACTAGTTTGTTTGCCCTTATGACACTCATCTCCTCCTAGTTTGTAACTATAAAGCTAGTTTATTCTTTTTTCAAGCTTTTCAAATAACTGAAAAAGTCCAAAAAAATCAAAAAACCAAAAATCCGGACAAGGAAAAATGTTATCTTTTGGTAGCTGTCGAGTCGTGTTGCCTTTGAACAAAGCACTGTATATCACATCCATTGGTTGGGTTATAGTTTGACTTAAGAGCTGTACTCATTATCTGAGTTTATCTCCACCAACTGGTTAAGCTTCCAGTCCCTATGGAGCCTCTATTGATGCCTCCTGTGTCTCAGATATGTCCCAGTTTGTATATCGAGTCTATGCTGCCTTCATTCAGTCACCATATGCCGTTATTCTCTTGTTCAAAGGAAGTTGAAACCTATGTCGGCCATTCCTCAGTTATCTTGACTTTGCATGTCGGCCATTCCCCGTACCGTTACTGGTTCGTGCACTTTATGATCGAGTCCTTCCACATTAGACAGCTTTGCTGAGTACCTCGTGTTGGATGATGGGGGATGCCTTAATTCCCTCCTTCCATCGGATTTCATCCCATCGACTTCAGATCATTTATTCTAGGATTGGAATCTAGAGTCCTTTTGAGTGCCTTGAGACTTGCAGTCATCAGTGGTAGGTTCTCTCGCCATCGAAAGTTTCTTGGGAATACATCAATGTCCCCTGATCGATGGAATCTCTCAAGTGTTCGACCTCAACACATCTATTCACACTTGTTAGTTTGCACTCTAGTACCTTGATTCCCATTATCATTATCGGTGGGTAATCTCGCGTCTGTTAACGGTATACATCAATGACCGGTAATCAGATGATGGACTACTATGTTCGACCTCGACATCTCTATTCTCATAGTAGGACATGTACTCATAGTGGTTTGTGTAGAAGACCTTCCATACTGGTGGCATCTCATATATGCTACCTCCTTGATTGTGCCAGTGTTCATAAGATTTCAGCTCTCGTGACTTGATTCCAGTGTATGTTAGACATTTCCAGCCACTATGGAGATCTTGATCTATTGTATATCTTCAGCCATTTTGGAGATCATGGTCCTTTGTATATCTTCATCATGGAGATTTTGATCTATGTATATTGTATGTGGCGATGACCACATATGTGATATCATGTATTATGTCTATTCATGGCCATTGTACTCTTATGTATCTGGGACTGCTATATGTACTTGCAGTTATATGCAGAGTTGCATCATTGTACTATGTTGATTGGGTTGCTATTCTTCCATTTGGGATCCTTCATCACTCCACTTCTCGGATGGACTTATAATGTATTTCGGCCATTGTATGACCCCTCTGACCTCACACATTAGGGGGCATATGTTATAGTGGATTTCACCACTCTAGGTGAATCATACTTTGTATGGCCTTCCCTTATCCCGCTGCAGACTCTTTAGACCCCACGGATCGTATTTTATCCTTTGATGTTTCCTTGATCATCCCTAAAAACTATATAAAAGATGATATATGCGGATTTTTCCCTGATAACTGCGTACATACGCGGGTTTGACCCCTATAACTGCGTACATCGAGATGTGTGCATAGTCCAAATCATTTTGGAGTTTTCCTTGACATGGATCCGACTCATTTGACTCCTGGCCTTCCATATGCCTTGAGATTGCTTGGATTCGACCCTTCATTATCCCTTGTGAAGCTATATAAAGAACCCCTTGGTACATTGAAGGAGGAGATATATAGAGAGAGATTGAAAGCAATGAAACTATAGTCCATTGTTGCCAAAATTTATGCTTGATTCTGCATCCCTTTGTCCCTTTGGAGCACTGTTGTGTTCTTCCCAAGCTTTCCCTTTGCTAGTGAGCTTGCTATCGTGAGATGGAGGATTGAGGTGGTGGAGACCCAAGTAGGGGATTCAATTTTTCCGATTCGCAGACGTGCCGTCAGAGGTTGTATCTATCTTGTAATCTCTGATTTATATTAATAAGAACTATCTTTCCTTGTCCAATGATGTGTATTTGATTGAATATTGTATCCAGTGGAATATGTCAAATGCTTTTACATTATTGATTATATATGCTAGAATAGATCTAACACCATGATATATAGTATGCTTGTCTTGTTTACTTGTTGTTGAGGAAGTATTATATCAATTCAAGCTGAAGATTGGAAATCTCAACGGGGATCTACTTCAACTGTCCGGAATAAGGTACGAGGCCTGATCCTTTAGTGTTAGATGTTTTATTTCTATTGCATATTGGGAAATATTGATTTCTGGAGTCAAAGCTATCTGTTGTGGTACCCCAAGCCATAGGAATTTCTAATTCAAGATGAAGATTGGAAAGCTCAATGGGGATCTACTTCAACCGTCCGGAATAAGGTACGAGGTCTGATCCTTTAGTGTTAGATGTTTTATTTCTATTGCATATTGGGAAAGATTGATTTCTGGAGTCAAATTTGTCTGTTGTGGTACCCCAAGCCATAGGAATTTCTCTCCGTAACAGTATTAATGGAGGAAGTGATGGTCGATGATGGTTTATCAAGTTTGTGTTAAATGCATTTTGATTTTGGCTCTCCTTCAAACTGTAGTCATGAAGACGTGATTTGACCTTTGGATTCGTCAATCAATGTCGATCATGTGGGTGGTTGATGGTGGTATGTCGATGGGTGAAATGTCGGTGGGTGGAATTTCAGTTATCATAGTGTAGTCTAGTAAATCTTCCAAAATTTTCTGTCATTCAGGTTTACAGGTGTTGGATCTATTTGTTGTTTTTGGTATTTTTAGATTTTTATAGGTTTTCTGAATAGTTATGGTCATTACATATATGTATATATACATTACATTTTTTTTTTAGATTTGCTTAATTTTTATATCGTTTTAATCGAGCACCATTAACAATTTTTTGAAATATTATGCCTTGTAACCTCATTAGTTGAACTGACCCGTTGGCATGAATCTCTTTGACAATGTAAGGTCCCATCCATTATGTATGTAATTTTTTTGGTTTTCCCTTCACTTGACTATTACACAGCAGAGTAAGATCTTCTACCAATAATTTTTTGTTTTTAATGTTTCAATCATGCCAAGCCTTCTGCTGTTGTTTTTTAATTTCTTGATGTTGTATAGCCAGCAATCACTATTCTTCTAGTTTGCTTAGATGCATCAGTCGGTCCTTCTTGCCTTCTTCAACATCGACATGTAAAATATCTACTATGATAGGTGTTTGCTGTTGGAAATGTAGTGGAACTACTAATTCTTGGCCATAGACTAGTCAGAATGATGTTTGCTTAGTCAAACATTTGTATGATGACTTGTAAGCCCATAATACTGCAGGGAATTTTTCATTCCAATCGTCCTTGTTGGTGTTGCAGATTTTTGTTAAGCCTCTTGTTAATTTTTTGTTGAATGCCTATATTGCTCCATTCGACCAAGGGTGATAAGTTGTACTGCGTCGGTGTTCAATTTTGAACTGGTCTGTTAGTGCTTTGACGGTTTTGTTAATGAAGTGTGAGCCTTGGTCACTGATTAAGGTTAGTGGGCATTCAAACCTAGTAATTATATTTTCATGGATAAACTTAGCAGCTACCTTATTGGAACATGTGTCGATAGGTTCTACTTTCTCCCATCTGGTTACATATTCTACTGCAGTTATGATGTATCTGGCACCTGTTCTTTTTGCTCGTATTGGGAATGGTCCTATGAAATCGATGGCCCAAATTTCAAATGTTAAGCTTTTGTTTACTGATATCAAGGGAATTTCTGTACTAGGAATAGGTCATCCCAATCATTGGCATCAATCGCATTGGCTAACAAAATTTTTGCAATCCTTGTATAATGTTAGCCACCATAGCCACAACTGTTGGATTTTCTTGGTAGTTGTATCTGCTTGTAAATATCCTCTCGCCAGTCCATAGTGTGCTTCTTGTATGATATTATCTCTTTTGTGTTCTAATACACATCGCTTAAGGATGTCATCCAAGCCCATTTTATATAAAAATCCATTTATGAGGCTGTATGGTGCAGCCTTCATAGCTAGGATTTGTTTCCTTTTCATGCACATGCCCTCTTGTGCTTGGCCATTTTCTAGGAATTGAGCTATTTCCTCCAATTCTGTCGGGACAGCTTCTATTCAAAATAAGTGTGCATCCGGTAGGTCATCTTAGACTCCTGTCGGCTCTTCTCTTGTGTCGATTCTCGATGAGTGGTCGGGTCCAACATTTAATTTTCCTAGTCTAACAATGACTTTGAATTCAAATTCTTGGAATAGTAGTAGCCATCGACAAATCTTCCCATGGTGCAAATATTTGTTTACTATGTATTTTAATGCTTGGTGGTCAATATAAAAGATTAAATGGTTGGCTAGTAGGTAATGTCAGTACTTCTGTAGTGCAAAGACCATTCCTAATGCTTCCCTCTATGTTGTCGAATAGTTTCTTTCTGCCTTGTTTAAGTTTCTGTTGATATAAACTATAGGTTAATCCATTCCATCGTCCCTGGTTGTGTTAATATCGCGCCTATGGCTAGGCCTGATGCGTTGATATGTATGTGAAATTTGATCAACCAATTCAGGAATCTGAGGATAAGTTCCTCGACTAGTTTCCTTTTTAATGTGTCAAATGATATTTTACATTCATCTGTCCAGTCGAACTCCTGATCTTCTCTTAATATTTCTTCCAGTGGATATGTCATATCTGAGTAGTATATAATAAATTTCTTGTAATATCCCGTATGTCCAAGTAGTACCCTAACTTGTTTTGGGTTCACTGGTGGTTTCAAGTCAAGGATAATTTTTATCTTTGGAAAGTTGACCTTGATGCCTTCTTTGCATACAATGTGCCCTTATAGTATCCCTATAGGAGTTATGAATATGCATTCCCTTATGTTAAGAGATAACTGGATTTGTTGGCATCATTCCAACATGATCCTTAGCCATTTGTAGTGATCTTTCAACATGGAGTAGATTGTCCAATCATCAAAGTATATTGCCATTATTTTGTAGATATATTCTTGAAATGTTTTAACAACAATTCTCGAAAATACTGCAGGTGCGTTTTTGAGACCAAAAGGCATAACTTTGTAGGAAAATGAACCGAATTCACATACAAATGTCCTCTTTTCTAGTCTTCTTTGGCTATCGGTTCTTAGTTGTACCTTGAGAATCCATCCGTAAACAACTAACATTTGTGTCCTGCGACTTCATTTAATATTTCATCTGCATATGGTGTTGGGAATGGGTATGTTAGGGTGACTTTTTAATTCTTTGAAGTCAACACAGATCCTCAGTTTCGTCTGGTTGTGATTCTTTGGTTGTATGACCATTGGGCTTGCCCATTTTGACTAGTCAATAGGGTAGTGCTGCAGCTGCAACGTTTTTCCCAAATTTTTTAAAATTTTGGACCCTCCTTTTAATTTTATCTTGCCTGGGAGTGTTTGGATTCCTGAACTATGTCTTTCCTCTATTATGAATTTGGGTTTTCCTAAGTTTGATTTGAGTTCAATTGTTTACCACTTTCAGAGGTTGAATGATATAAAACTGCCAATGCTTTTGACTGTGGAACTTAACATTTTTTATTTTTTGATGGTCTGGTTTTATCGCGGTCAGATGTTTGTTAAAGATTAAAGTTGGGATTTTAGTTCTCTATGCCACTGTTATTTCAAAGATGAGATGAAATAATTTTACGATTACACAACTTTAAAGTCTATCGACCACTTAACATTTTTGGATATTTTTCCTGTTTCGATGATTTTCCTACTCGTTATCGGAAGTCTATTCATGTTTGAGTTGGAGCTTTAGCTCTCTTCGCAGCTGTCGTTGTAGAAGGTAAATTACGAATGTCCCGAGGAAAGTCTATTTTTTTGCTGATGCGCTTATTTGTTTCATTTTACTATAGGCATCTTTAGTTATCCATGCAGCCGCCATTACAGAGGACAGCTAGAGAACCGGCCCATGGACAATTCTTACTTTCGTCGATGCGTGGTTTTATTGGTTCAAACCTTTTGGCTTTGCGACGATATTTTTTTTTGTTTTTAGTTGTTGGAAGCTTTTTGAACAATGAATCGGGACCGTAGTTATTTATGTGGCCACCGTTGTGGAAGCCAACTAATGAACGTTCCAATGGATTAGTGCTTATCTTTGCAATTCCGTGGTTTATTGCTTTTTTATTATTTTTGTTTCTTCTCTATCGAAATGGTTTATGACTTTGATCAGAATCCGTAGTCTGATTTCTTTCAACCGTTGCGAATTTTTCAACGAACTATTTGCCGATGCATTGTCCTTAGTTCTTCTGACCTCCGATGCATGGACGACAGTTTTTAACGCTTTATTTTGCCGACGTTTTATTTCACCCTGGAACCCTTAGTTCATTTGGTATCTGCCATTGCAGCGGCTTAGTGAACTAACCGTCCGACATATAGAGTTTTTATTTGCCGATGAGGATTTTGTCAGCCTGATGCTTAACATTTCTTGCTTCTGATTGCCGGTAGGTTTTTTTCCCACCGATTCTTTTTGGTGTGATTTTACTCTATGTTATGGAATGGAGGAGTTTTCCCGTCGGTGTTGGTAAAGTCAGGGTTTTTTGAGAGCAAGAGCGCAGTTTGGGATTTGGTGTTTTGAGGAGTAACGGCTACATCGTTGGGTTCATGCTTTAATTCGAGGGTTTCAAGTTAGTCAAGATGCGGCCTGGATTGAGATAAAGAGTCTATTCTATTGGGATTGTGATTTTAGTTGGACAATGGGCTTATAGGATTTTCAAACCCAGCTTGTAGGATTTTATTTGCCTTATCTTTTCTTGCATTAATATTGTTGTAGTTTATTTTATAGAATGCATGTATTGATATAGTTTGTGTCATGTTGTTAAATACTAAATGGTCTAAAATATGCTATTTTCATGACAGGGCGATTGCTGCAAGGAAGATATATCTATAAGACAAAGAAGAAGGGAGGTAGCAAAGAATGAAGAGGTTGAAGAATGAAGAAGCAGAAATAGAGAAAAGAAGAAGAAAGTTAGGTTTGAGCTCAATAGGATCTAGCAAGGGACCAATGGATTATTGAGCATAATCAATAAGAGCAGAGGCCCAGGCTTGGAAAAGTTCATCAGTTACCAAGCTGGTCCCTTTTCATAAAAGTAATCTTAAATTCTTAACCTGAAATGTACGTATTGTATAAATCATGAGCACTCACAAAAAGACAAAATTGTGGCATTGAATGGTTGGGGGGAAACCCAAAGGTCACCGAGGGGCATCCCAACAGTTTTGCTTATAGTATAAATACAAGAGAGTTAGATAGAAGCAGACAAATTTTTCCCAGATAGATTTGTGAGAGTATAATGTAAGAAGAACTATTTCCTTTTGCATAAAGAAATTACAAGTTTCCTGTTGGAGAAAGCTTTGTGGAAGGTTTCAAATGTTCTGTAATGGATTTGTTGAATGTGAACTATTTCGTTTTTAGCTATTATCCACTAATTGTGAGATCGTTCTAACTCTTTGAACCTATGTTCTTGTTATGAATGTGCTCTAGTTTATTCTATAAAATTTCCACTATGAGTAATGAATGATGTTCATAAACAATTAGCTATTTGGTTGTTCATATATCTACAAATTTTCATGTGTTTTGAAAGGAGTAATAGCTATCTGTGATTTTTCTTAATGCATGCACAAAATAAATTACTCATTGATAAATAATAATCTTGCTCCCTAGGGATAAGTTAGATAGTTAGTTTTAGTTTTGATGTGTGTGGTTTAGATGTGAGAGAGTTAAGACGAGAGGTAAGAACCTGCGCATCATGTTGTGACCGCTCCTCGTATTCTCTATCAATATGAATTTTTAGATAGGCACTTGCATCTCATACTTAAATACAAAAAACTAAAAAAATACATAGTGGACCAGGTTGTAACCGGTAAAACCTTTTATTTTTGTTGCTTGACCTATGGTAGCCGGACCGTAAACCGAACAGATTCCCCATACCAAATAGTAACGGGATAGTTGGGAACGTTTACTGGGGAGAATCCCTAACTGTTGTTACCTGTGATTTTCCAGGCCTCAATAGTTTTTGATGCTAGAAGGAGGGCAGGCAGTGCATGGCTGGCTGAGGAAACTTATTTTCTCGAGATTATTCCATCGGTGATAGTTCTGAAAACAGTTTGTTTCCCAATCCAATTCCTGAAGAGAAGGGTAAAGAGCATCTATATTCTGTCGATAACGAAGTAGTTAATGATTTGAGAAGACATACTAGGGAATATGTGAAGAATATTGGAGGATTACCAATTATTCCTATCGTTCCTAGAAGAGAATATAAGAAGAAAGGTCGTCCTATATTGGAAGATGCAGTGTTGGTTGGAGATTTTGAAGAACTGGTAGAAACAGCCTTACAGGAAGTTGTTCAGCCTTTGAATCAAGTGGGCCTAGATACACCTTGCTTTTCACCTATTCATACCCCTATTCACTCATCGCCTCATTCTCCACCCAGACTCATGGCAAACATGAATGCAAATCAGCCACCCAACCCACTGAATCCACCACCTGCTTGGAGGGGTAGGTCACCTTTAAACCTGGCACCCCCTTTACATGACTTACCTCAGGCTTTTGAGAAAATGCTGCCTAAATTTGACACAAGTGAAAATATTTTGGTAGATGATCATTTGCAAAGCTTTTACTTGGTCATAGAAGGACTAAGGGCTAGATAACATGAAGATGTAGTCTACAAATTGTTTCCACATACCCTAAAAGGAGCAGCAGCCTCATGGTATTTTGATCTTCCTGCAAAATCAATCATATATTGGTATACATTTGAAAGAATTTAGAAGTAAATATGCAGCCCAGAAAACTCATGCATCTCTAATGAAAGGGTTGTGTGCTTTAAAGAAAGAAAGAAAAGAAAAAGTGCATAGTTTCACCCAAAGGTTTGTTGTTTATCTTAAAAAAAATTCTGCAGCTGATAAGCCCTCTAATAAAGTTCTGATTGAATACTATACTTCAGCTCTAGGGCCTGACTTGGCCATGTTTTCCAATATTACGGTCAAACCTACGTTATCAGAAACTTATGAAGAAGCTGAGAGAGTAGAAACCGAAAAAGAGAGCATAGAAGATTATCCTGAGCAGTCGAGAGAAATTTTTTTTGGTAAGAAAGCATGGTTACTAACTAATCCTAAGGATGAGCAATCACATGACTTTGAAGGGATGGTGAAAATGATGCAAAAGCTATCCAACAGAATAATAGATTTGGAAAAGGAAAAGGAAGCGCATAAATCTTATAAGCCTTACTATGAAAGGAGAGGAGACAATAATCAATATAAACCTTCTCCACATAGTTTTGCATCAATAAATTTAACTGAGGTGGGTATGGATAATTTTTGCACCTTTCATCAGCAGCCTCATTTTGAAAAAAATTGCCCTTAATGGATCAATTCGATGACATTAGTAATGAATCAGCTATTGGACTCTAAACTAACATAAGCTGATAATGAGGAAGAAAAAGGTAGTAAATCCATAGAAAAACAAGAGGATGATGCTATGGTTTTATGGAACTATGTCTCACTTCTTGATACAAAAGACAAAAGCGATCTAAAACATGGGAATATATTAGAAACAAATGTGACAACGAGAAGTAAAGGTTTGATAAAAGAAGACAGATAAATACTCCCAAAAATTTATAGACTTCAAGAGAACGTGAAGAAAATTCGAAAAATATCCACAGCTAACAAAATACCTGAATCCACCATTACGAGTCAAAATCCAAAGCAAATCAACATGCCTGTTAAACCTGTCGAAGAGAAGATTTATAATGTTAAAAAGAATCTAGAAGAACATAATATGGAGTATAATATTGTGGAAGATATTAAAAGGGCTAAGGCCAATATCTCACTGTTTGAAATGTGTAATGTTCCTTAGTAGAAAGAAAAATTGTTAAAATCACTTGAAGTACCTGAAGAAAATCTTCCCACTGACAATCGATCGGAAGAGGAAGTTGGTGAATCAAGTGGGGAAGGTAAATCTAAATACAAAACCCCACCATTTCTTTTAACCTTTGGGATTTTCAACCACAACATGCACAACTATTTGGTAGACTCAGGGGCATCAGTCAATGTTATGCCTTTTTCAGTCTGCAAAAAGATCAATGGACAACCTAAACCATCTACCTAGTAGTTTATTCAGTTAGATAGGACAAATGTGAAGGTAATTGGGGAAATGGAGGATGTTCTAATTCGCCTATATTCAAATGAAAAGGTATGTCAGTTTATCGATATTTTAGTAGCAAACATACCTGAGGCTTATGGACTTGTTTTGAGTTGGGATTGGTCAACAAATCTAAATGGATATTTTGCATCAGATTGGTCACATTTGTGGTTACCTTATAAGGGAAGTCCCAATCAAATTAAAGTATTAAGAGAGCCCCACATGAAGAACAATGTTACTCAATTGGAGGGTAAGAATGAACCAGTGAATTCTGTATTGGTAAATTATCTAATTGAACTAGGACTAGGAAACTACCAAGCGAAAGAATCTAGCAGTACATCAGACACCCAACCCGATCTCCTTCGGTTTTCACGAGCTAATGAAATTGATTGTAAAATAGTAGATTCAGTTTCAGATATAGTTTTTTCAAGACTAGTAGATGTAGCTTTTTATAATGGGTAGGCCTTTTATAGTCAAGCCTAGCCCCTTAACTTACAAATTTCTAGATTTACAAGGGGGGCAGAGAACTGACTAGTCAGTGGTTTAGTTCTCAGACTTTATTTTTCTTGATTTTTATTTCTTGATTATCTTGTACATAAATAAATTGTTTGGTTGTTTATTTTGATTTACTTTATTTTTGTTTGTTTTATCTAGATTTTAGATTTGGATTTCAGTAAAACAAGCAAAATTTTGGTTGCATGGAGAGCATCAGAATTCTGGATTGACTAACATCCTTGATTATAAGACTATGTACTATTGTTTTATCTAAAAGAATTTCTTCTAGTTTAGCAGTTTTCCTAAGTGGCTATTAACACATTGAAGTCCTACTTAATCCTTGTAGAATAACTCAGGATCAAAAGGTCTGGAATACTATTTCAAGGCTCCATCCATCTTACATTTAAAAAATGTCTTAGGGGGTGACAAAAAAAGACCAATGGAAAGGAAGCAAGGTAAACAATATATTATATATAAATGATCCCATGCCAAGAATTGAAAGCCAAAAGGAAAATAATAGTCAAAATATCGTAAGAAAGCAATGTGTATCAAAATAAAGTACTAGACCATATAAGTACAAAAATGCCAAAGTTCTTCTCCATCTGTGAGCTGAAAATTAAATACATCTCTCACACAAAAGGACACTATGGATAGAGGAGCTTGAATAAAAATTCAGAAAGAAAGGCGTGCAGGAGGACTCAAAAAGGACAAAAAGGTGCAAAAGCACAAAAAGTGGAAAATGGCATGGTAATGAGGAACAAATGAATATTTATGTTTACCATATGTTACAATACTATGGTGTCCAAGCTGGAAGCTACCTGAAGACAGAGGTAAAATATGAAACTCATATTCCTGGCCTCAAAAGAGTTATCTTAACTTTGAAATCTTGGTTTCCATTTTTCTAAATTGGACTATCATCAATGATTAAAAGTACATACATTTTCCATTTGGGAAATCCAGACATCTATAAGAATTCAACATGTTGGTTTTATTTCCAAATAGTCTATTACTTAAGGAAGAAATTGTCCAGAGATGTAGGTTCACCAGGTAGTTGCCAATTGTTGCAGTTGCACCTTTTTTCCCAATTTTTTTAAAATTTTGGACCCTCCTTTTAATTTTATCTTGCCTAGGAGTGTTTGGATTCCTAAACTATCTCTTTCCTCTATTACAAATTTGGGTTTTCCTGAGCTTGATTTGAGTTCAATTTTTTACCACTTTTGGAGGTTGAATGATATAAAACTGCCAATGATTTTGATTGTGGAACTTAACAGTTTTTATTTTTCGATGGTCTGGTTTTATCGCGGTCGGATGTTTGTTGAAGATTAAAGTCAGGATTTTAGTTCTCTGTTCCACCATTGTTTCGGAGATGAAACGAACTAATTTTAACACTACACAAATTTAAAGTCTATCGAACACTTAATGTTTTTGGATATTTTTCCTGTTTCGATGATTTTCCTACTCGCTATCGAAAGTCTATTCATGTTTGAGTTAGAGCTTTAGCTCTCTTCGTAGCCGCCATTGCGGAAGGTAAATTACGAATGTCCCGATGGAAAGTCTAGTTTTTCACCAATGTGCTTATTTGTTTCATTTTATTATCGGTGTCTGTAGTTATCCATGCAGCCACCGTTGTGAAGGACATATAGAGAACCAGTTGATGGACAGTTCTTACTTTCACCGATGTGTGGTTTTATTGGTTCAAACCTTTTGGCTTTGCGATGATATTTTTTTTGTTTTGAGTTGTCGGAAGCTTTTTAAACAATGAATCAGGGCCGTAGTTCTTTATGCGATCGCCATTGCAGAAGCCAAATAATGAACATTCCGATGGATTAGTGCTTATATTCACTGATTCTGTGGTTTATTTATTTTTATTATTTTTGTTTCTTCACTATCGGAACGGTTTATGAGTTTGATCGGAAGCCGTAGTCTGATTGCTTTTCGCCATTGCGGCTTTTTCAATGAACTATTTGTCGACGCATTGTCCTTAGTTCTTTCGACCTCTGATGCATGGATGGCAGTTTTTAACGCTTTATTTTGCCGATGTTTTATTTTCCCCCAAAACCCTTAGTTCATTTGGTCTCCGTCGTTGCGACGACTTAGTGAACTAATAGTCCGACGTATAGAGTTTCTGTTCGTCGATGAGGATTTTGTCAGCCCGATGCTTAGCATTTCTTGCTTCCGATTGCTGGTAGTTTTTTTCCTGTCGATTCTTTTTGGTGTGCTTTTACTCTATGTTATAGAATGGAGGAGTTTTCCCATGGCTGCTGGTCGAGTCAAGGTTTTCTGAGAGCAAGAGCGCAATTTGGGATTTGGTGTTTTGAGGAGTAATGGTTACATCGTTGGGTTCATGCTTTAATCGGAGGGTTTTGAGTTAGTCTAGATGCAGCTTGGATTGAGATAAATAGTCTGTTCTATTGGGATTGTGATTTTATTTTGACAGCGGGCTTACAGGATTTTCAAACCCATCTTGCAGGATTTTCTTTTCCTTATCTTTTCATGCATTAATATTGTTGTAGTTTATTTTACAGAATGGATGTATTGATACAGTTTGTGTCATGTTGTTAAACACTAAATGGTATAAAATATGCTATTTTCATGACAGGGCGATTGCTGCAAGGAAGATATATCTAAAATACAAAGCAGAAGGGAGGCATCAAAGAATGAAGCGGTTGAAGAATGAAGAAGCAGAAATATAGAAAAGAAGAAGAAAGTTAGGTATGAGCTCAATAGGATCTAGCAAGGGACCAATGGGTTACTGAGCATAATCAATAAGAGTAGAGGCCCAGGCTTGGAAAAGTTCGTCAATTACCAAGCTGGTCCCTTTTCATGAAAGTTCTCTTAAAATCTTAACCTGAAATGTAATGTATTGTATAAATCATGAGCACTCACAAAAATACAAAATTGTGGGATTGAACGGTTAGGGGGGAGCCCAAAGGTCATCGAGGGGCATCCCAAGAGTTTCGCTTGTAGTATAAATATAGGAGAGTTAGATAGAAGCATAGAACTTTTTCCTAGATAGATTTGTGAGAGTATAATGTAAGAAGAACTATTTCCTTTTGCATAAAGAAATTACAAGTTTCCTATTGGAGAAAGCTTTGTGGAAGGTTTCAAATGTTGTGCAATGGATTTGTTGAATGTGAACTATTTTGTTTTCAGCTATTATCCACTAACTGTGAGATCATTATAACTCTTTGAACCTTTGTTCTTGTTATTAATGCGCTCTAGTTTATTCTATTAAATTTCCACTATGAGTAATGAATGTTGTTCGTAAACAATTAGCTATCTAGTTGTTCATATATCTATAAATGTTCATGTGTTTTGAAAGGAGTAATAGCTATCTATGATTTTTCTTGATGCATGTACAAAATACATTACTCATTGATAAATAATAATCTTGCTCCCTAGGGATAGGTTAGATAGTTAGTTTTAGTTTTTTTTTGTGTGGTTTAGATGGGAGAGAGTTAAGACGAGAGGTAAGAACCTATGCATCACATTGTGACTGCTCCTCATATTCTCTATCAATTTGGATTTTTAGATAGGCACTTGCATATCATACTTAAATTCAAAAAACTAAAAAAATACACAGTGGATCAGGCCGTAACCGGTAAAACCTTTCATTTTTTGTTACTTGACCTACAGTAGCCAGACCATAAACCAGATGGATTCCCCATACCAAACAGTAACGAACTAGTTGGGAACGTTTTTATGGGATAATCCCTAACTGTTGTTACCTACGATTTTCCAGGCCTCAACAGGTAGATAATTCCTACTGCGAGCATATTGTTGATCTCTTTCCTGACTATCTCTTTGTATTTATGAGCTAATTTGAATGGCCTCTTCTTTACAAGTTGAGAATCAGATTTTATGCCGATATTCATTTCTCCCATTTCATGGACTATCCCTTTGAGATATTTATAGTCTCTAGCAAAGAAATCCTAGAATTATTTCAGTACGTTTACTATTTCGGTCGTTTGTTCTTCACTTCAGTAATGGCCAATTTTTTCCATTTTTGGTTGATCATCATTTGATATGTCAAATTATTTAGTTTTAATTTTGGCATCCAACCATTCTGGTGCTTTAGCTTCATTGATCGGTCAACTCCCTTATTTGAATTGTGAGAATGTAACAGGAAAGTCTGTTGCGGTCATTCGGTCAGTATCTTCTTTGTTGGTTGTGTCAATTTTAAGTACTATGCGAATTGGTTTTGTTGTTTCTAAGTGATATGCTTTCCATCGAAAGCTTTTCCCTTCTGGATTTTCATTTTCCGTTTGTAGTCTTGTTGACTATGGTATTATATTGGTTTGTATGTTATTGCATGGTATTGTCGATCGATCGTGGTTTTGTATCAGGTTGTTGTTCCTGGTCGGTTCTATAAATGCTTTTATTTTCTTTCCAATTTTGACTATTTTTTCATTCTGCGGTATAAAATTGAAGTCCTTAGTGAATTTATCTCTAATTTCGTGCCATTGAGATGTTTCACCTCGTGCTTCTTCCATTTTTTACCATTTTTTTGGTAATTCGTCTAGCGTCGAGGGAAACAAGTGTGGCCATGTATGTTCATCTTTATACCCAAGTCTTCTCCATTCTCTTTCACATGTTCTTATGTGATCCTCTGGGTCTTGCCCTTGGATGAACACAGGTATTTGCACTTGTTTGGATAGCTTCTTTCCTCTGAATATTTCTACAAAGTAAGTTGAATTTGTTGTCCATGTTTGCAATCTTGATTACTGGGTATCCCACCATTGAGCAACTTGTCTTGTAAAGGTTTCTACCAAGCTTTATAGTCAGCCATTTTCACCTATGTTTTTAGAGAGTTGTTCTATATGCATAGCTAGGGATTCTCTTTCTTTATACCTTGGGATTTGTCTGATACTTATATTTGTTGGGGTTAAGGTAGGATATTCCCTACTTTTCTTTTCGAATATTTTCAGGATGATGAAGACTGAGAAACATTGATGGACTGGTTTCTTATGTATTGGCTAAATGGTCCAACAATCTCTTTCTTGGGCCTTGTATTTTTTTACTTCCCAATCATATAATTCTACGTCTAAATTATATCCTACTGAATATTGATTTCCTAAGTGAAGCTCGCCATAGATATTGGGTTCAGTGTAATCTTCGTTATTTTGAATTTGATATAGTTGTCGGATGTCAACTTATTCATCAATAGGTTCTATCCAGGGTTCCCCTTGGTAAGGATGAATAGGTACTATGACTTTTTGTCCATTCCCTTTTAGTTTTATCCTTTCTTTGTCTAGATATATTGATGCTTTCATTTTTCTTCCCCAGGTTCAACCTACTAAAGTTGGGAAGGAACTGGATCCTTCCTTAGGATCAATAATTTCAAAATCGACTTTAGTTGATATTCCTTTTATTGTCGTATCGACATTTATCGAAGCCCTGGTGGGTTCGATCAAACCTTGGTTGACTAACTTGAGGTATATTCTTGACTCATATAGTCGAGGTATTTCCAATTGTTCCCAAGTGTCATGAGTCATAATATTTACTTGTGAATCGAAGTCAAGTACAACTTGTCAAACATGGTATCCTTTGATTTCTAGATCAACAAGTGTGTCGGCATCACTCTTGTCTTTTTTCTATATTATTATTATGCTTCATATTATACAATAAGTCAATGAATTGAGATATTGATTTATCATTCTTTTCTAACCGTATTAATTCTTTAATTGTGTTTTATTGACTGTCATTGACTTCTTCATGTCTAGCAAATTCTTTAAACATATCCATTGCATTGTTATATAATGGTTTTTGTTTAGCCAGGTTAGGATAATCATTATTTTCTTTGATTTTACTTATACATGGATTGTCATTCCCAATTTTTTTCCTTTGTCGGGTTACTATGTGTAGGTTCTTTGTATTCATTACATCATGTTTTTGAACACATGACAAGACATTAACATTTTTCATTTTATTAATTTTGTCGAGCATGGTGGGACAATCCTCTAATGAGTGATCGCCTACACCACAACTAGTAGAAAACTTTAGATTGGTTTCATCCTTATATGGACAATATGCATAGCTATGGCCTTGTTTGTAGCATGTAAAGCACTGGATGGGTCATTGTGGTCGATTGTCACAATTTCCAGAAAATCGTCCTCGCCCTCCATATCCTCCACGAAGGTTGTCGAATCAGTGCTCATATCGATAGCCTTCATATCTTTGATTATTTGGATCATTTTGATCATTGCTTTGTTGGGTGTTATTGTTATTCTGTGCATATGTGTTCATCTGGTAGACTGCTTGGTAATTTTGTCAGTTCTTTAAATTTAGGTGGAATTTAGCTGTTGCATGACTTTTTACCTCACGGATTCCACACCAAGATGCTTTTCCATTTTTCATGTTATATGGGAAATCTTTCATTGTATGTTCTCCATGTTCTTGGTAAATTTCGTAGAAGCATTTTGTCTGAACAAACCCAACATCCTGTCGACTTATGTCTTGACGACAGTTATCTTTAGTGTGTCCGGCCATGGAGTATTTTATGCACCATACATCTTGATTCTTGAGGTTCATCTCTTTCAATGATTTCTGCATGATTTCTAGTTGTTCTTCCATTCTAGTATCAACGAGAAATGCTGGGAAATATTCGTCCATCTCTACTCGCAGATCTTTTGTAAGTGCGTCTTCATATGTTTTAAATGTCTCCAAGCTTATGTGTCACTGGATTTTCTGTGATAGACCTACAAGAAACCACTGAATTAATAGTTTTTCGTCAATTACATAGTCTACTTGGCTAAGGAGGTCCTTCCATTGTTTGTTGTATTCCCAGATAGAATCTGCTAGTTTCTAAGATGTAGAGGGGGCCACTCGACCTCCTAAATGTCATCATGTAATTATATAGTTTAAAGGATAAATAGATATTAACAAATGAGTATTTGGAGCAGGTACATCCACTTCAACCTCTCTCATAATGTATAAATAAGCATCAAAGATGAATAGAAAGGTGGATTGGATGTCCCTTACTAATACTTGTGTTTGATGGTTGTGTATGAGCATAATGTATGTTGAATGTGATGTGAAAGAATAGATTTCAACATCTAGCATCGTTTCCCTTCTCTTTTCGGTCTTAGTGACAGCAGCAGCAGATGGAGATGGTTCGAACCTAAAAACAAATGTGAGATAAAGAAAAACTTGCAAACATCCATGAAATTAAAGACGATCTACGGGTGCATAATATTTGAAAGTTGAATAATACTCTACTCAATAGTGCCATATCTGTGTGTGAAATGTGATCTCTTCACGCGGTATAACCGAAAGAACCCTGGAGCCACTTGACCAAACTGATGACGGCAGGAAGGGCCGAATGTTATTCATAGATCATTAGTTCTATTGCAAGGGCTATTGAAGGTTATTTGTCTTAATAACAATGCGCAAAAGATCCAATCGAACATTATATGTTGGAAACCTACCTGGAGACATTCAAGAATGGGAAATCGAAGGTTTATTCCATAAGTATGGGCCTATTGTTGACGTTGATATGAAAGTACCTCCTCGGCCTCCTAGTTACTTTTTCATTGAGTTTGAGGATTCTTGAGATACAGAACATGCAATTCATGGTCATGATGGATATAATTTTGATGGCCATCATCTGAGGGTTGAGCTATCCCATGGAGGTCGAGGGTAGTCTTCATTCAGTGATTGCCATAGCAGTTATAATAGTGTTGGTGGTGGACATGGTGGAGTTTCCAAGTGTTCTAAATATCATGTTATTGTACATGGGATCCCTTCATCAACATCATGGAAAGACCTGAACTATCATATGCATAAAGTTGGAGATGTTTATTTTGCTCAAGTGTTCCATGAGGGAAATGGTGCCACTGGAATTGTTGACTACACTAACCATGAAGATATGAAATATGTGATTAGGAAACTTGATGAATTTGAATTTTAAGAAACCATTTTCTAGATATTATATACGAGTAAAGAGTTAAGTATAAAATTCATTCTTCGAGTTGAAGTTATTCACAGGGCCAAAGTGATCGAAGTCGGTCTCAGAGCCAGAGTTGAAGCTGAAGTCCTATTAATAGCTGAAGCATAAGTGTTAGTCAAAGCAGGAGCGAATTGATGAGTCAATCATCCTATCGATCATGGTCAACATCTTTATCATATCGGTCACACTCTCTCTAGACACCATGCTCAATGCTACACAGAATTCAAGCCAGAACCGAAGCCTAGCACACTCTCATTCACTTGTGGGAAAGTCTAATCAGAGTGCATATCCAACTTCAAGTCGTGATTAATTCAAAAATTGAATGGTATTTAGTGTTGAAATCTTGCGGAATTAATTTTATCTGAAAGAGATCCTTTAAAATTTGTTGTTATGAGTAGGGATATCTCATAATTTTTTTAATGCAATGGAGGTCTCTGATTACTAGTATTCTATGAAATGGTTTTATTTGTATACATCCCATCCATTTGGAAAAAAATATTCTTGTATGTTTCCTATTATTAGGGTACAAGGGATTTCCCAAACATGGTAAACTAACCATCACATTTCTTATTATGTAATTTAGTCATTCTTAGTTTTTCACTAATTAGCTTGCACAGTTTTAAGAGGCAGAAGTAAGAGTCAAGAGGGGGTTAAACGTGAGTCTCAATAGAGGCAGTTGTTATATTTTTAACATTAAGGTAGCATTACATTAGGATCTTTAACTGAGAGAATAACAAGCACAACAATGAAACACAAGAGACAATGAACATAGTGTTTTTCCTTGGGGAAACCATAAATGGAAAAAACCCCACAAATTCCTCAAAGATAGAATCAGCACCAAAAGTAAGATCCAAAAACAGTAAGATGATATTCCGATAGCAGTAGCCTCTTTCTTCCTAGCCCCAGTGTCTTGTTCTTCCTTAGTTATGTGCTACAACTAAGTGTGAGTGAGTGTGTGATAAATAGAGAGGCTCACTCTCTATTTATACTAATTCCCAAGTTGAAAATAACCTACTAGGGCTGACTTCTCTAGGAGAGTCTAATAACCCTAGTGCCCCGGAATTGCAAGGACTTTAACCCTTGATCAATAGGAGGGTTACCCACAATGACTTGACATGATTTTTTTACATTATAGAACCTCTTGATAGGAAAATTGGGGCATGACATGACTCAAGTACATTACAGACATATCCTAGAATAAACATCGGGGTACAATACATAAGAAATACAAGTGAATACATTAACACTCCCTCTTAACTAGGAAGGTATTCTCTCGACACAATTTATCAACACAAGTCTTCTTCTCTATATCATCTGGATCATCATCGAGTCCTCATCATCTTCAATTCATATTCATCTTCAAGTCATCTTCATCATCAGATCTAGATCATAACTCGATCTGTATAATCACTGGGACATCATCACTGGATCTGGATCATCACTCGATCTAGACCATCACTGGGACATCATCACTAGATCTAGATCATCACTTGATCTTGATCATCACTGGATCTGTATCATCACTCGATCTAGATCATTACTGTCGGATCATCATCACTGAATAATCATGAGTGCTATGTCATGATTCTTCTCGTCACAAGAAGTTCTACAGAGCCAGCCCTTTTTCATGCTGGTTGTAGGCCTAGCCTCCATGTAGGTCTTCTTCAGTGCTTATATCTAGCCCTAAGTCAGAATGGCCTACCCAACACTTACATATGACTATGAGAGGAACACATCCAACACCATGTCAGAAAGGCATGCCTAGCACTCACATATGACCATGTGGGAACACATCCCACAACCCTGTCAGAAAGTCCCAACACTTACATTCACCAGCATGATAGGACACACCTACTATCATCTGTGGAAAGGAACAACACTCACATCCACCAGAATTATAGGACACACCTACTATCATTTGTTGAAAGGCTTAGTACTTACATCCACTAGCATGGTAGGACACACCTACTACCATCTGTGGAAAGGCACAACACTTACAATCACTAGCATGGTAGGACACACCTACTACCATCTATGAAAATTCACAACACTTACAATCACCAGCATGGTAGGACACACCTACTACCATTTGAGAAAAGGCACAATAGTTACATCTAACCATGGAAGGAACTTAATCCTCTAACCATGTTAGAAGGGCACTCAGTCCCAAAATTAGGTTCTTGGTAACTGACCAGGTGCCTCCATTCTCCCAGAGAATGGAAACAACGCTTATATCTAATAAAGTGGGAACACATCCCTCAATCACATCAAAATGGCCATGCACTCATATCTGACCATGTGAGAAGACATCCCATAGACTGAGCTTTCCCAGTAACTGACCAGGTACCTCCATTCAAAGAATGGAAACAACCCTTATATCTGATCAAGTGGGAACACATCCCTCAATCACATCAGAATGGCCATGCATTCACATCTGATCATGTAATACTACATCTGAAAGTCATATCAGAATGGCCCTCAGTCTTAGACCGAGTATTCCTAGTAACTGACCAGGAACCTCCATTTAGAGAATGGCAATAACCCTTATAACTAATCATGCAAGAACCAATCCTATAGTCACATCATAATGGCTCAGCACTCACATCTAATATGGAAGGAACCAATCCTATCACCATGATAGAATGGATTAGCCCTTACATCTGACCATGGAAGGAACCAATCCTCTCACCATGTCAGAATGGGTCACGGACTCATCAGTTCCTCTTGGAAGGAATCCCGATTTGGAGAACACCAAGCTTCTCCCTAAAGTACTCAAACTTCACTCTCACCAATGGCTTTGTCAACACATCAACTATCTATTCATCCATCGCAACATACTGGAGATTCACTTCTCCCCTATGCACCATATCCATGGTATAGTAATACTTGATCTCGATATGCTTCGACTTGTCATGGAACACCGGGTTCTCCGACAACTTCACACAACTCTGGTTGTCACAATATATACAAGTAGCATCCAACTGGAGATCAAATAAATCAAACAGTAGCTTCCTCATCCATACTACCTCACAACTATCTAAACAAGTTGCGACATACTCTGCTTCATCTATACTCAGTGCCACATAGGATTTCTTTTTACTAAACCAAGAGATCACACCTGATCCCATACTGAACCAACACCCTGAAGTGCTCTTCCTATCAATGGCACTACCTTCCCAATCTGAATCAACATAACCTTCCAGGTAAATCTTCTGACTCACCTCATACTTGATCCTGTAATTAACTGTACCCCTTAGGTACCTCAGAATATGCTTTGCAGCAATCAAGTGAACATGTCTTGGATTTGTCAAGAACTGGCTCAAGGTGTTCATAGAAAAGAAAATATCTGGTCTTGTGTTCATCAGGTACATCAAGGACCCAATCATCTGATGATACATTGTAGCATCAATTGCTTCTAATGAAGCATCACTCAATAGCTTCAGGTTTGATGCCGTAGGTGTGGTCATGGCCTTGTAGTCCATCATCCCGGATCTCTTCAGGATCTCTACCATATATTTCCCTTGTCCCAGGGAAATTCCATATGCATTCTACCACACCTCCATGCCTAGTAAATAATGCATCATACCCAAGTCCTTCATTTCGAACTCGGTAGCAAGATTCCTCTTCATATCAGCAATCAACCCATCCATACCTCTTACAAACAGATAATCTACATACAGTAGAAGCATCACTGGGTTGACATCTTCAACCTTGTAGTAAAGGTTGGAATCTGCTTTACTCTTGGTAAAGCCCAAACTGGATGTTAGAATAATCAACCCATAGTATTTACCCACTTAGACATTATTTCATTTATTTTGTCTTATTTGCCTAGTCCATGAGTCCCACCATGTGCAAGT
>LPNX010632464.1:464042-549018 GCA_001517045.1 Pseudotsuga menziesii
GATAGAAATATGTCAATTCTGTCATACCATGTCCTGGGTGCCCATTTCAAATCATACAGGGCTTTCTTCAATCTACACACATGAGACTCCCTGTCATGTGCCTCAAAACCGAGTGGTGGCTCTACATACACTTCCTCTTCTACTACATCATTCAAGAAAGTAGTCTTGCCATCCATTTGGTGTATCTTCCATTTCATAACTGCAACCATAGAAAGTACTGATCTGATGGAAGTGCATATGGATACAGGTGAAAAAGTTTCTTCATAATCTATTCCTTCTTTTTGGGAGAAGCCACAAGCAACAAATATTGCCTTATATTTTTCTATGCTACCATCTGCAGCATGCTTGATCTTGTAGATCCATTTGGAAGTTACAACCGAATTCCCTTCTAGTCTTGGGAAAACATCCCAAACATCATTTTTCATGATCGATTGATACTCTTTGATCATAGCATCCTTCCATTCTTTCCTTTCTACAACTTCTTCATAATTGGAAGGTTCTTTATCGATGAAATCACATAATAATGCTACATATCTTGAGCAGGACCTGGTCCTCTTTCTCTCTCTGTGATTCTCTTTTGGAGCTCTATATATTTCCACACCTTGGATAGCTTCTCATACCCAAGAAGGTTTACTCTTATGAGGATTCTTCTCTTGAGGTGGATCTACAGGTTCTTGAGGTTCTTCAAATTCTCTATCTTCTTCTTGAATTTCTCCGTTCATTGTTGTGTCATGAATTTTGGGTGCTTCTACTTCTTCAGGAACTTCAGGAGCTTTATTTATGGATTTGTTGTAGGCTGAGTCTTCATCAAATGTTACATCCCTGCTGATGTCGATCTTCTTGAATCCTGGGAAGTATATTCTATAAGCCTTAGAGCTTTCAAAGTATCCCACAAATATAATGTTCTTTCCTGAAGGATCTAATTTTGTCCTCTTTTCTTTTGGGATGTGTATGTACGCTAGACAACCGAATATTCTGAGATGGATGACTTCTGGTTTCTTTCCAGAAAAGACTTCTTCATGTGTCTTGTTCTCGAGTACTCTATGTGGAGTATGGTCCTGTATGTACACTGCTGTTCTGGCAGCTTCTGCCCATAGATGCATGGGAATATCTTGATCATGAAGAATTGCTCTTGTAGCTTCCATGATAGTTCTATTCTTCCTTTCTTCAAACCCATTCTGTTTTGGATTATATGGAGTGGATAACTCTCTCTTAATCCCTAATTCTTTGCATAACTCTTTGAATTCATTTGATGTGAATTCTCTGCCATTATCTGATCGAAAATTATTCATCCTATTTTCAGTGTGGTTCTCGATCAAGGCTTTGAATTCCTTGAACTTGCTGAAAACTTCATCTTTGTTCTTCATAAAGTAAATCCATGTCTTCCTAGAAAAGTCATCAATAAAATAAACATAGTATGCATACCCGCTTAATGAACTTGATGACATTGTACCGCATACATCGGAGTGGATGATTTCCAATATTCCTTTTGCCTTGCTCTCATTACTTGGAAATGTCTTCTTTTTGTTATTTCCTTTCACACATACTTTGTAGACCCCATCATGTTTTTCTTGAATTTCTATAAGACCTTCAACATATTTGCTTGCAAGTGGTAGTGCTCTATAATGCACATGTGCAAACCTTCTATGCCAAAGTTCATTTGGCTCTACTGTGTCATGGTCCAAGGCTTGTTCTGGATGGCCCTTCAATTTTTATAGACCTCCTTCTTGTTCCCCAATCACTACTGCATCATTAATAGTCTTTCCCTTTGGCCACATGATAACTTGGCCATCTATAAACGCAACCCTCATGCCTTTTGCTCTAATGTGTATATGGAGAGGAGATTATCCTTTAGTCCCGGTACAAACAATACTTCCTTCATTGTCATAGACTTTCCAGATTCTAGCTTATAGGAGGATTCCCCCTACCTTTTATTAGATACTGGTAGTCATCTCCAAGTTTCACCTTGTGTGGTGATTCATGTTTTGATAGTTTCACAAAGGATTCCTTGAATCCTGTCATATGTTTGGAATCCCCACTGTCTATAAGCCAATCATTGCTTCCATGATTAATGTTTCCCATGAGAGCAGAAATCAAAACATATTCTTCATCACTTGAAGAATCATCACTTTCTTGTATGAATCTCTTTGTGGAAGGTTCATCGTCCTCTGCAGCATGAGCATTATGTCTTCTCTTGTTTCCCTTCTCCTTGTGAGAGACATTTTTGTTTCTAGGACATTCTCTAACATATTGTCCTTTCTTGTCACATGTATAACATCTAATTCTAGCCAAATATTTTCTATTGTTATCTTTGTGAGAGTGCTTACCTCTGGGGTGATGAGAAATTCTTCTAGTTTTCTTGGAGTGTACCATGAGAGCTTGATATTCACTTCCCATATTTTATTCTCAAGCTACTATTCCAGCTTCTTCTTGAGAGAACTCTTCCCATATTCTGTTGAACTTGACTAACTTCTTTCTGGCACAGATTCCTTGAATGAAGGAGTCCCATGATCTAGGGAGACCATTCAAGGTGGTCATTACAATCTCTGCATTTTCCACTTCTTTATCTACTACTTCCAGCTGTTCCTTGATCTGAGAGACTCTTGTAAAGTAAGAATGGATGGTCTTTGCATTCTAGATCTTTACATTCTTCAATTGGTTTCTCAGAGTAATCTTCTGGTTTATGTTCTTCCCTTCAAACAGTTTGGTTAGGGAATCAAACATAGCTTTAGGTGTCTTTAGGGAGGACACCTGTGGTATGAGGTGATCCTTGATTGAATTAGCAATAATCCTCTTTTCCATAACCAACTTCTTCTTTTGTAAGGCCTTAGCCTCATATCCCTCTGGAACTGGAACCTCGTCATTGATATAGGAGTCCAACTCATTTTCTTCCAGGACCAAGGAGATCCTATACTTCTAGGCTCGGAAGTTATCAGCTCCCTCAATTTTTTAATCAAGCTTGGTATGATGAGAAATCTTAACTAAGAACCTCAAATGGAAATACAAAATATTTAGATCTTACCAGGTCAAGAAGTCGAATCTGGATTTGGAGCTGAATTTCTGCAGTGCTAGTTTAGGAGCAGATTAGGGTTTGGATTTTTTGGAGTTCTGTCCAACCAAATAATTTGATCTTGATCTCTAAACTTTTATTTTGAGGAGGAGATCAATCCAGGCTTGGGCTCACTAAAAAATTCCACTTCTATGGAAAGCCCTAATTTCTGGCATTGGTGTTTGGTCCAAAACTGAAAAAGCTCAGAATTGGATTCTACTATGACAGAAAGATGTGCCCTAGGGAGGAGAGTTAGTACAACCTTGTTTTGCTGAAAAATATGTTTGAGAGAGATCCACAAAGTAGGAATCCCTAGTTCCCGCAGCTGCACAGTGTCTTCCTCTCAGGTTAGCTCTGATACCATGTTAGATTTTTAACATTAAGCTAGCATTACATTAGGATCTTTAACTGAGAAAATAACAAGAACAACAATCAAACACAAGAGATAATGAACACAGTGTTTTTCCTAGGGGAAACCATAAATGGAGAAAACCCTGCAACTTCCTCAGATATAGAATCAGCACCAAAAGTAAGACCCCAAAATAGTAAGATGATCTTTCGACAGCAGTAGCCTCTTTCTTCCTAGCCCTAGTGTCTTCTTCTTCCTCAGCTATGGGCTACAATTGAGTGTGAGTGAGTGTGTGATAAGTAGAGAGGCTCACTTTCTATTTATACTAATTCTCAACTTGACAATAACCTACTAGGGCTAACTTCTCTAGGAGAGTCTAATAACCCTAGTACCCTAGAACTGCAGGGACTTTAACCCTTGTTCAATAGGAGGGTTACCCACAATTACTTGAAATGACTTGTTTACATTATAGAACCCCCCGATAGGAACATCGGGGCATGACATGACTCAAGTACATTGCAAACACATCCTGGAATAAACATCTAGGTACAATACATAAGAAATACAAGTGACTACATTACGAAGTTACAATTACATTAACACAGGTGATCCCCTCTATTTTATGTAAAACAAGTTGGTCTCTTGCCAACCATTATAAGTCAAGTCATGTTAAATTAGTCAAAGTACAATTGGTTGATCATGACCAAGACCATGCACATGAGCAGGAAACATACAATCTTGCAGGAAATTTAAATTCTCACGGCAGAAGAATATGACGAAGATGGCATTCAAGAAAATATCATTCACCTACACATCAAAGCACTCCAATGAGACATGATGACAATGTACCCCTCATTATCAAAAAATTTAAACTGTTCCTAGGTTGTGACCTCGAAAATACAGAAGACAGAGAAATGGCATAGAAAGTCAAAGAGCCAAAAGGCCCCACATGCCTGAACCAATAGATATTCTAGTTAGATGAGCTAGGGTGAGGCTTTAAACGAAAATACCTCATTGCAGAAGAAGATGGTTTCCCACCGTTGTAAGAGGATGAGACTTCGATGGACTATTTCCAGATTGAAATTGGAGGCTAAAGAGTAACCAGTCACAGTAGAACCTTGTACATGTGTGTTTTCCTATCAAGTTGGTGGCTGTTGCGACTGAGTTACCTATGCAAATTGGTCTACATGGTTGAGGCATAGTTATGACTACTTCAGTAGTAGAAGATACCCAGGATGTTGATGCATATTTCTTTGTTCTCTTTGGGAAAAAGAAATGTTTTGTTTGTGGGGGAGATGTAGAGGGGGCCACTCAACCTCCTAAATGTCATCATGTGATTATATAGTTTAAAGGATAAATATATTCTAACAAATGAGTAGTTGGAGCGGGTACAATTGCTCCAACCTCTCTCATAATGTATAAATAAGCATCAACGATGAATAGAAAGGTGGATTGGACGTCCCTTTCCAATACTTGTGTTTGATGGTTGTGTATGAGTATAATGTATGTTGAATGCGATGTGAAATCCTAGCTTTCAATAATCATCATAGTCATCATCACCATCATCATCACCATCATCGTCATCACCATCATCATCATCTTCATTTATCTTAATTTTTTTTAAAAGAGTTATTAACATCATCATCATCACCATCATCTTCATCATGTTGATCATCATCGTTATTATCATCATCATCATCATCGTCAGCACCAAAATCATCATTATCATCATCATCATCATCATCATCATCATCATCATCATCATAATCATAATCATCATCAAGATTGTCATCATGATCATGATCATTATCATCATCATCATGACCCTCATCATCATCATAATCATAATCAGGTACCATCATCATCATAATCATCATCATCATCATAATCAACATCATCATCACCATCATCATCATCTTCATCATCATCGTCACCATCATTATCGTCATCATCACCATCATCATCACCATCATCATCATCTTCATCATCGTCATCATCATCATCATTGTCATCATCATCATCATCATCATCATCACCATCATCATAGTCGTCGTCGTCGTCATCACCATCATCACCATCATCATTGTCATCATTGTCATCAACATCATAATCATCATCATCATCATCGTCATCGTCATCGTCTTCATCATCATCGTCTTCATCATCATCATCATCATCTTCATCATCATCATCAGAGTCTCCGTCATCATCACCATCATCATCTTTGTCATCTTCATCCTCAAGATAATCATCATGATGATCAACATTATCATCATCATCATCATGTTCATTATTATCATCTTCATGAGGATGATGATGATGAAGATGATAATCATTATCATCATCATCATCATAATCATCTATTAAATTTTCATATGCTAAGCTAGATCATTAGTATTTCATTTTGAATTCATAACAAAAGCATATAAATAGGATCACTGAAAGATAGACAAGCACAACCATACAAAAGGATTTATCCTACGAAAACCCTAAAGGGAAAAACCCAGCAAAAGCTTCCTCAATATAGATGCCCCAAAAAGATAAAAGGTAAAACCAACAAGGAGATCAAAGCCTGATCCTCCTACTTCTCCATCTACTCTTCTCTTCTCCACTAATGTGCTACACAAGTGAGAGTGTGTGTTCAAATGAGGAGAGTTACACCTCTATTTATATTCATCCATTCACTTCAATTAACTCATCTGACATGTAGGATCGAGTTAATCATGTAGGCTCGAGTTACACATGTAGGCTCAAGTAACCACATTGGGGTGCTAATGACCCACCTTTACAATTAGAGGGGACAACCTCATGACTCTTATTAGTTCTTCTGATTAGAAGCATTGGGGTACAAGATAATACAAGTGGTTCTCCCAGTAGGACCATTGGGGACCACAAAAGATACATATAGAATATTCTTCGAAGTTACACTATTTCAACACTACCCCTTAACGAGAAGGGTATTCTACAACAACAACAACAGTATGAGAGAGATAGAGGACATCATCAACATCATCAGGGTAATACATCTATAAATCATTGGAATCTTTTCAACATTATGTAGTCATCATCTTCAATCTTCAGTCTTCATCATCATTAATACTTTGACTGCTTCGATCAACAACATCTTCAGCACTTTGACCTTTGAATCAGCAACATCATCTTCATCACTTTCACCTTTTGATCAGCAACATCATCTTCAGCACTTTGAACTTTCGATCAGCAACATCATCTTCAGTGCTTTGACCTTTCAATCAGCAACATCATCTTCAGCACTTTGACCTTTCGATCAGCAACATCATCTTCAGGACTTTGACCTTTCAATCGGCAACATCATCTTCAGCACTTTGACCTTTCGATCAGTAGCATCATCTTTGTTAACACCCAAAAAGTGTTCACTACCTCATCCGCCCCACTACATGGCTCATTTGTCCATTTTTCTACCATATTTCCCTTAAAAACCCCTTTTTTCCTCCAAAATTCCTCTAAAATAGCAAAAATCCCACTAAAAAGCCTCCAAAAGGCCTAAAATGCCTCCAAAAGGCCATAAACCCATCAAAAAGCCTAAAAAGGGAAGAAAAAATATAAAATAATGAGGAAAAGGAGGAAAAAACCCTATACAGCTACCCTAAACCATATGGTTTCCAAAACCATGGGCCAGCACTCCACCACTGAAAAACTATAAATAGGTGATGGAGACCCCTTATTTGACATCCACAATCATAAGCACCCTCACTCTGCCAAAATAGCTCTTGAAACCCTAGCTCACCCTTGAGCTACTTTCACCTTGAGAGCCCCTTTTGGCCCATTTCCACCATTGGAGAAAGAGAAGGAGTAAGTTGGAGCTTGGAGAAACCCTCTTGGACCACTGCAAAGGGCTTCACCAACCTTCACATTGGAGGTAATATTAATACAAAAAAAACCATTTTTTATATCTCATTTTTCTATTTCATGCACATGTTTAGAGTAGTTTATATTTATATTTTAGCATTTTAATTTACACTTACTGAACTGCTACTAAGGAGTCCCTTCTCCTTAGTAGGTGCTCATTCGCACAAGCTAGGGGTAAAACCCTAGCCACAATCTTCAACACTTTGGTCTTTCAATCAGCAACATCATCTTCAGTGCTTTGACCTTTTTATCAGCAACATCATCTTTAGCACTTTGACTTTTCGATCAGCAACATCATCTTCAGCACTTTGACCTTTCGATCAGCAACATCATCTTCAGCACTTTGGCCTTTTGATCAGCAACATCGTCTTCGACACTTTGGCCTTTCTATCAATAACAACATCATCATCATACTCTGATCTTTTGATCAGAAACATCATCATGAAAATATCATCAACACCAAAACATCATTATCATCAAAACATCAACATCATCAAAACATCAACATCATCATCATCAAAACATCAACATGATCAAAACATCAACATCATCATCATCAAAACATCAACATGATCCTTCCTTTCGGAATTACGGGATCAACATGTATGTGGTACTCAGATGATCCTTCCTATCAAAATTATGGGATTTAGGTCTTTACAGAGTTACTAACAATCCTTCCTTTTGGAATTGTGGGATCAACACATCTGTGGAGCTTAGATGATCCTTCCTTTCAGAATTATGGGATCAAGTCTTTACGGAGCTACTAACAATCCTTCCTTTTGGAATTACAGGATTTAGGTATTTACAGAGTTGCTAATGATCCTTCCTTTCAGAATTACGGGATCAACACATTTGTGGAAATCAAACAATCCTTCCTATTTGAATTACGGGATCAACACATCTGTGGAACTCAAATAATCCTTCTTGTTGGAATTACGGGATCAAGTCTTTACGGAGCTACAAATGATCCTTCCTTTCGGAATTACGGGATTTAGGTCTTTACAGAGTTACTAACGATCCTTCCTTTCAGAATTATAGGATTTAGGTCTTTACGGAGTTACTAACGATCCTTCCTTTCAGAATTATGGGATCAACACATTTGTGGAACTCAGACAATCCTTCCTATTGGAATTACGGGAGCAACACATCTATGGAACTTAGACAATCCTTCCTATTGGAATTATGGGATCAATTCAATGATCCTTCCTTTCAGAATTACAGGATTTAGGTCTTTACGGAGTTACTAATGATCCTTCCTTTCGGAATTATGGGATCAACACATATGTGGAACTCAGACAATCCTTCCTCTAGGAATTACGGGATCAACACACGTTCTCGAGTACTGAAGTCACCGGATCCGTTCTGAATCGAAGTTCAAGGATGATACAATCCTACCACATTCATGAGGACTGAGATCTCCAGATACATTTTGAACTGAGGTTCATGGATGATGCAATCCTACCACTTTCATGGGGGCCAAGACCACCAGATACATTTTGAACCGAGGTTTAGGGATGATGCAATCCACCACTTTCACGGGGGCCGAGACCTCCAGATACATTTTGAACCGAGGTTCAGGGCTGATGCAATCCACCACTTTCATAGGGGCCGAGACCTCCGGATACATTTTGAACTGAATTTCAGGGATGATGCAATCCTACCACAGCCATGGGGGTCGAGACCTTTGGATACATTTTGAACCAAAGTTCAAGGATGATGCAATCCCACCACATTCACGAAGACTAAAGTCACCGGATCTATTTTGGACAGATGTCCCAGGATGATACAATCCCTCTTCATTCTCGAGGACTGAGGTCACCGGATCAATTTTGGATAGATGTCCCAGGATGATACAATCCCTCTTCATTCTCAAGGACCGAGGTCACCAGATCACTTTAGGGCAGATGCCCAAAGATGATACAATCCCACTTCAACATCACTACTCCCCCTTTCTAGGAAGGTTATTCCAAACCTCACCAAGCTTGTCTCGAAAGTGTTCGAACTTTACTCGAGACAGAGGCTTCGTTAGCACATCAGCAACCAAACCATCATCATCTACATCTTCAGTATGCGAATACTGAACTATCACCATCTGTATCTCCAGTATGTGAATACTGAAAGCATCATCATCTATATCTTCAGTATAGAAATAATGAAAGCATCATCATCTCTATATTCAGTATAGAAATACAAAATCACCATCATCTGCATCTATAGTATGTAAATACTGAAACATCATCTATATCTTTAGTATGGGAATACTTAAACATCATCATCTGCATCTTATATCGTATGTAGAAATACCAGATTTCTATGTGTTATGATGGAACATAGGGTTCTCTATCATCACAACTCTTATTATCACATAGAATCATTGTAGTATCCATCTTCAGTTCAAAGAGACCTGATATCAGCTTCCGAAGCCATATGGCTTCACAACTTAGTAGAGCAATCTGCTATGTATCTTACTTCAGCCATGGTACGAGAAACATTGGACTGTTTCCTGCTAAACCATGAACTCATAGTAGACCCCAAAAGCATCTACATAATGTGCTTTTCCTATCTGAGATACTTCTAGCCCAATCTGCATTTGTGTAGCCATACAATCTATACTCATGGCTATCATCATAATATAAACCAAAGTCTATAGTCCCTTTCAGATATCTCATCACATGTTTTGCAGTTACTAGGTGAACTCGTCTTGGTTGAACAAGATATTGACTTAAGGTGTTCATAGAAAAACAAATGTCTGGTCTGGTATTTTTTAAGTACATCAATGACCCAATGATCTGTCTGTAATGAGTCATATCCACTAACTCTGATGAGTCATCAGCTAACAGCTTCAGGTTGGAGTCCATGGGTGTGGCCATGACTTTGCATTCCAACATATTTAATCTCTTCAATATCTCTACCGCATACTTTGCCTGGTTGAGAAAGATTTCTTCTGAACTTTGCCATACTTCCAAACCTAGGAAATAATGCATTAACCCAAGGTATTTCATCTCAAATTCTTCTGCTAGTTTCTTCTTGCTTTCCATGAACTGTTTCTCATTTCCTGTCAAAGATAAGTCATCCACATATAATAACAGGATGACAATTTCATCTTCTACAAGCTTGAGATAAAGGTTAGGATCAGCTTTACTCTTGGTAAATCCCATGCTTAACAAGAAACTATCTATTCTTCCATACCAAGCTCTGGGAGCTTGCTTCAGGCCATAGAGGGCCTTCTTCAACTTGTATACGTGATTCCATCTGGATTCAAATTCAAATCCTTGAGACTATTCGATGTAAAAATCTTTCTCAATCATACCATTAAGGAAGGCTTGTCTTTACTTCACCATGGAAGAAACTACCATGATAGTTCTGAAGGAAGTGTACCTTGTTTCCCGGAGTAAGTGTCTCTTCAAAATTAATTCCCTCTTTTTGAAAGAAACCTCTGGCCACAAATCTTGCTTTATACTTCTCGATACTTCCGTCAGCTGCATGCTCTATTTTGTATATCCATTTGGAGGATACAATACTCTTTTCTTCTGGTTTGGGAACTATATCCCATACATCATTCTAGTATTCTTTCATCATAACATCTTCCATGAGTTTGTCTTGTCAGATCATCAACATATCCTAGTCTTCTACATTCAACTTTGAAGGTTGTAACCCACTTTACTCTTGGTAAAGTCTTGATCCATCAAGAAGCTGTCCATCATGTCATATCGTGTCTAACTCAGATATCTTCTGTAGTCACTCCCCCTGAAGTGGAGTATTATCTTCCTTCTTCATTCTGTACAGGTGGTTCTATGCGTGATATATACTGGTCAATAGAGTATGTCATGTCACAGTCTATTCTTTCTGAGGCAAATCATGAACCTTTCTTTGTACACTTGTTCTTGTAGATCCATATGGAGGATACTATGTACTTCCCTTTATGTCTCGAAATCATATCGTATACATCATTCCCCATGATCAACTGTTATTCTTTGATCATAGTTTCTTTCATAGCATTATTTTCTTCATCTTGAGTTATCTCTCATACCCATGGTGGTATTCATCCTTTGAGGTGGATCTATCGCTCTCTAAAGCTCTTTCTTCCATCATGGTGTCTCTAACCCTGGGAGCTTCAGATTCATGTTTATTGAATTGTCATCACTTGTTCTTCGGAACAAGTCTCGTCCTTCTTTTCTTGTAGGAGGTTGTACAAGACCTTTCCTACAATTTAAATGCACCAGTTTCATGGTTAGAACTATTTCATAAAACATATGCATAACAACAAATTCCGGAAATCATATGCTGATCTAGGTTTGTCAGAGAAATCATAATTTTAAAAAATTGGAATATTTTAGATATTATTGGATATAAATATAGATATATTTAAATGGAGCTGTCCAATGCACTCATTTTTTGAAAACAGTGGAGGGAAGCTCCCGAAACAGGAAGCCCTAGTTTTCCAATTTCTTTTACGAAAATGCCTATTACTATTTCTGTGATATCTCTGAAATTACTGCTCCTATATGTCTGAAATTTCTCACTAAGGTAACCTCGCATTTCCTTGATCCAACACCATAGTTTTCATCAGAATTGGTTCCACCAATTGGGATTTATGATCATTTTCCCAAGGTGACCTGTTACAGGACTGTTCAGAATAGTGAAGTTGTACGGCATTCCACGTGTCACTGGTTCATATTCAGGTTCTGAAATTTGGACCATAGAAATTAAAGTCCATGATATTTCTGGAACATCTTCCAGAATTCCATTTGGACCTCTGTTGTCCACGCTACAGCAATTCTCCCCAGGTGTCATGTTTAGGGATGAATTCTAAGAGAGGCTGGAACCCTAAATTGGGGGGATCATATCTTCTAGAATATAGTGAATATAAGGCTGAATTTTGGAAAAAGTGTAAATTGGGATATTATATTCAGCCTAGGAAACTTTCAACTACTGATCCTTCACCAAAATCGGGATATAGCTAATGTACCAAAACTTAGCAATTTTAGTATTTAGGGTTTTTTTTTCCAGATCGGGGTCAAACTAGGGTTTGAATTTCCTGGAGTTTCACCCAACCAAATTTCTTGATCCAGGTCTCTAAAATTCTATTTTTATGAGGAGAGAAATCCTATGCTGGGCTCACTCAAAAATTCTTCTTCTGCAAGAAGCCATAATTTCCCACACCGAAAACCGAAAATGCTCGGAATCGAATTTCGCTTCGACAGAAAGATGCACCCTTCAATGGAGAGTCAAACTAGCCTTCTTTTGCTAATCGATTGTGGAGGGAGAACCAAAAAGTAAGAATCCCTATATTCTGTAGCTGTACAATTCCTTCTTTCAGGGTGGCTCTGATACCATGTTAAATTTTCATATGCTAAGCTAGATCATTAGTATTTCATTTTGAATTCATAACAAAAGCATATAAATAGGATCACTGAAATATAGACAAGAACAACCATACAAAAGGAACACAAATATTTATCCTGGGAAAACCCTAAAGGGAAAAACCGATCAAAAGCTTCCTCAATATAGATGCCCCAAAAAGATAAAAGGTAAAACCAACAAGGAGATCAAAGCCTGATCCTCCTCCTTCTCCAGCTACTCTTCTCTTCTCCAATAATGCGCTACACAAATGAGAGTGTGTGTTCAAATGACGAGAGTTACACCTCTATTTATATTCATCCATTCACATCAATTAATTCATCCGACATGTAGGCTCGAGTTAATCATGTAGGATCGAGTTACACATGTAGGCTCAAGTAACCACAATGGGGTGCTAATGACCCACCTTTACAATTAGAGGGGACAACCTCATGACTCTTATTAGTTCTTCCGATTAGAAGCATCAAGGTACAAGAGAATACAAGTGGTTCTCCTGGTAGGACCATCGGGGACCACAAAAGATACATATAGATTATTCTTCGAAGTTACAATATTTCAACATCATCATCACCATCCACATCACCATCATCATCATGGTCATCATCGTCATCATCGTTATCATCATGTTGATCGTCATCGTATTCATCATCATGATAATCACAATGATCATCATCTTCATCATCATTGTCATTACCATGATGTTCAGCATCATCATCTTCATCACCAGTATGTTCATATTCATCATCACCATCCACATCACCATCATCACCCTATAATGACCACCATCATCATGATCATCATCATTATCATCATCGTCATCATCATAATCATCATCCTCATGATGATGATAATCATAATCATCATCATCAACATCATCATCACCACCATCATCATCATCATCAATGATCGTCATCGTCATTGTCGTCTTCATCATCGTTGTCTTCATCATCGTCATCATCATCATCATCATCGTCTTCATCATCATCGTCGGAGTCTTCATTGTCATCATCATTGTCATCATCATCATCTTCATCCTCACGATAATCATCATGATGATCAACATCATCATCATCATCATCATCATGATGTTCATTATTATCATCGTCATCATCATGACAATGATGAAGATGATCATCATTATCATCATCATCATCATAACCATCATCACCATCATCACCATCCACATCACCACCACCATCATCATCATTATCATCAAGTTGATTGTCATCATATTCATCATCATGATCATCACCATCATCATCATCTTCATCATCATTGTCATTATTGTGATGTTTAGCATCATCGTCTTCATCACCATTATGTTCATAATAATCATCACCATCCACATCACCATCATCACCCTGGAATGACCACCATCATCATGATCACCATGATCACCATGATCACCATCATCATCATCACCACCATGACCATCATAACCATCCACATCACCATCATCACCACAATGAGCACCATCATCACCATCACCATCACCATCATCATCATCATCATCATCACCATGACCATGACCCTCATCATCATCATCATCACCATGACCCTCATCATCATCATCATCATCATCATGTGGATCATCATCATATTCATCATCATGATCATCACCGTCATGATCATCGTCATCATCACCATCATGATGTTCATGATGATGATGATGATAACATCATCACCGCCATCATCTTCATCATGCTTTTTTTTTTTGTAAATAAAACTTGCATTACTATACGGAAACCAAATTACATAGTGAAATACATCTAAAGGCGTCCCAAAAACATGGAGGCCTTAGTCCAGTCCAGCGAAACCCAGTCTGGGACTTGACCTGATCTGTTTTGCCAAAAAAATACAGATATTTTCCAAATCCTCCTGCTCCCCCTTTCACAACCATTCCTTCCATAATTCCTGGTACAGTTACAATGCTTCCCCACCCACATCAAAATGGACATATTAAAGGTCCTGTCTCCACAAGGATCCCTATTGACTGCATGGTTCCCATTAACATAAGGACTATGAATACCTAAGCTATATAACACCAAAAAAACACAGACATAGAAGGCAACCTGGAAAAAACAAAGACAAAGGAGGGTAATCATATCCGACCAGGAGGAGAGGAGCTCCAGCGGGGAACTACAACCGAGGGGATCACTGCAACTGATTGCTGGGAGCCATTTGTGAGTGTTGACATCATTTGCATGGGGCTAGCTATGTTCCAGGAATCCACAAGTCCTCCTTCTTTCGCCATACCACTTCTGATGACCCTCTCCCGAGGTCTAGCAGTCTCTAGGGCCCGACGATCAATAGGGTGAAATGGGAAACCTAACCGGGCCGCGAGGACGTTGAGCTTCTGGTGCATTGTGTGGCATTCAAAATTGTGCTCCTTCTAGAAGGGCACAGGTTCTGAATCGCCATCTCTCTTGGCTTCGTGCACTGCCACAGAGTGCCCCACCAAATGGACTGTTACCTAATAAGTCATTAGCATACGATCGTATGCTAAAGCTCGATCAGTAGTGTTTCTAGGGTCCAAGAACCATTATGCCACCTCCGCGTGAAGACTTTCCCATGGCATGGCTTTCACCTTGGCCCGCAACCCCTTGACCACCCTTTCGATCTCTAGATGGATACTGAGCAGAATGTGTTCCTTGTAGAGATCAGCCTCCTCCTGAGCCTGGAGCTGAGCTTGGGTGGTTTGCCACATCTGACGCTTGAGATATTTCCCTTTAACAGTGGATAAGCCAAATGCCTCCCTAGATCCACCATCCCTTTTGAATTGTCGATTGGGAGCCATCACGAGAGACTACGAAAGTAGGAAGGGCGATAGGAAGCGAAGCAAAGGCGCTCCAACAAAACCAAACACCACAACATAGTGTAGGGTGAAAGACGGATACTCAATCCTACCCTCTCTATAATGGAACTCCTCATGGCGGATATCAAAATATTCAAAATAAAACAGAGGAGTGCTCGTGGGAGTGCTCCCATCCCTGGCCTTATCCTACATCATGCCCATCATGAGAACGAGAGCCTTCGTCCTGTGGTGATAATGGTCCTCGTCTAATCGATGGTCCCTTCGCCCAGTGCCAAGTGTGGTAAAAATGGAGGCATGAGTCGAAATAATGGAGCAGTACAACCACCAGAACCAGTGGGAATTTAAACCAGTGAAACCACACAGCATTAGCTTGGCCACGTGTAGGCGTGCTCACACCTCCTACCTCCATCTGTCCCCCCGTCTACTTGATCGACCATCTGAACTTCCCCGATAATATCCCTAGCAACTAGGTGATAGCACTATTGGGCCCATTCCTCCTCACCAAAAACTTCCAGCCTGTCGCATCAGAAGCCAATTCTACACTCCACACCAGCATTCACCAACTGGTCAGCAACTTTGTTGGCCTCCCTTCTAACATTGCGAAAAGAAATTGTGGGGTATGCAAGGAGGAGGTCTCGAAGCCTCTCCATCCTATATGCTAGGCTCCATCTGGGGGAGATATTTTCAGATGTTTTCCCTTTATCAACACTTTCGAGCCATGGATGAGGCCTTATAGCTCAACTGAGTTGTTGGTATCCTGCCCTATAGCTCCCATGAACACCATCCTGATCCTGCCCTGGTGATCACGGCAAAGACCACCGAATCCTGTCAGACCTGGATTGCCTCTAGATGCGCCATCAAAGTTCAACTTGAAAACATAGGGAGGAGGTATAGACCATATCGTTGGGCTAGACGGTTGACACAATTTGTCCCAATGGCATAAAGCATCCATCATAGATCTATTCAAACCCTATTTCTCAGCTATCTGGGCTTCCTCCCATGGGAAGATCTTACCCTACTCATGCCACTGCATGCACCAAATGGATGATAACAGGTTGTCTCGTACCCTGGTCCAGACCATCTCCATATCTTTGTGTTGGTCTCAAAATATCCGAGCATTCCGCTGCTTCCATATGCACCAGATGGCCATACCTGGGAAGGCATCCCAGATTGTTTTGATAACAATATTTTTGTAGGCTCTTAGGCACCATTCTCTTAGGGTCTAAGAGGGATGACCCCGTCTTTTGTCACTTCGTTGGAACCTCATCGATCCCTTATCCCACACTGCTACTGCGAAAGGGTAGCTGTCCAGAATATGATTCATCAACTCCTCTGCTTGATAGCACAGAAAACATTTGGATGGCCCGTGAATCCCCCATTTGCACAAATTGTCACTTGTGAGAATCCTTCCCTTGATGACTAGCCAAACAAAAAGGGCAACCTTGGGCCACAAGTTGGTGGTCCAAATTCTTTTCCAGATATCATCATTCGCAACATTCCTTACAATCCTGATACTGTAGGACTCCTTGACACTAAAGGATCCTCTGGTTGAGTATCCCCATATTAAAATATCAGGGCCTTCTTGAACCTTGATAAAGCATTTGTTCAGTCCTTCCTGGAAGGCCTCCCAATCCTCCTCACTTGTATGTTCAGGTTTCTCTAGGAAGTTCCACTGATGTTGTTCCATGTGACTTCCCAACCTCTAGGCTTGGTTCACCTGAATATTTCCCCACTCAAGCTCCTGCGACTTGATGAGAGCCCACCGCAGATCCCTACCAAGGATGGGAAATTGGTTCCAAGAGTCTTCCCAGAACTTCACCTTTCTACCATTCTTGATCTCCCAGAAACTATGTTCTTGGATAATCGATTTACCAGCTAGGGATTTCAACCATATGGGAGACCCACTAGGAGCCTCGTTGAAATGGATCAGAAGATGTCTACATCTATCCTGAGCGTATTTTATGCTCCAAAGTTTCACCCAAGGTTCCGCTGAATGTTTAACCCAGTGCCACCACACTTTGGAACCAAGGATCTCCGACATCACTTCAGGATCCCTGAGGCCTAATTAAGCCTCCCTGCTCCTTTGGCTTGCAAACATCCTCCCAACTCACCAGAGAGAATTTAGCCTTCTCCCCATGACTCCCCCAGAGAAAATTATGTTGGATACATTTAATTTCCTTGAGGGTAGCTTTAGGAGCTGCTAAGATCGAAAATAGGTATGTCAGAATCGCTTGTAAAATGGATTTGACCAAAATCAACTTACTGGGGAAATTTAAGGGGCGGAGCACCCAACTTGATAGTCTATGTTCTAACCTATCCAATAGTTCCTACCAGGCCTTTTTTTTGGCCTACCCATCTTGAGGGGAATGCCGAGGTACTTAGATGGAAAATCCCCTCTGGAAAATCCCAATATTCTCAAGATATTCCTTTGGGTGGCTTGGGGGTATTGACAAAGAAGACATGAGATCTATTAGGATTGACCACTAGGCCTGAGGCTCAAGCAAAAAGGTCCAGGATTTTCTTGAATCTTTGAGCTTCTTAGACTGAATGGTTCCCCATGAGCATGGTATGATCAACAAATTGTTTATGATTCTAAGAGGAAGCCCCCTCATGAGATTTCACTCCGCATATTGCTCCACTTTCAACCTGGGCTGCAATGAGATGACTTAAGCCTTCAACCATGAGGATGAAGAGGAAGGGAGACAGAGGGTCTCCTTGGCGGATTCCAGGAGAAGGTTGAAATTTTGAGGTTGGAGAACCATTGAGGAGGATGTTAAAGAATGGCGAAGAAACCAAGCCCATGACCCACTCCACCCAATCGGGGGAAAAACCATAGGCTCCCAACATATTCTCTGTGAATTCCCAATTGAGCTTATCATACGCTTTTGCTATGTTGAGCTTAATCATCATCCCACGTGTTCTCGAGATTTTGAGCGAGTGCATCACCTCATGAACAAGAATAACCCCATCCAAGATCTTCCTACCTTCCACGAAACCAGACTGCTCTAGTCTTATGAGCACCGGGAGAAGAGTTTTGAGTCTATTGGCAATGAATTTGGAGATGATTTTGTAAATGACATTGTATAACACTATCGGTCTGAATTTGTCAGCGGTATCCACCCGCATCTCTTTAGGAATAAGGGTGAGGAAGGTGGCATTGAAGGATTTAAGGACCCCCTTCTTAGTCTCAGACTCCTCCACAATGTTGAGCACATCCTCCTTTACAAGATCCCAGAAGAAATGGAAGAAGTTGGACGTGAAGTCATCTAGGCCGGGGGCTTTTCCCAAAGCCATTTGGTTGACCGTTTCCTCAACTTGCTGCATCCCAATGGGCTTGATCATCATTTCATTGTTTTCTCCAGTGACCAGTCTAGGAACTAGGCTTGTTATTTGCTCAATGTCCCGACTTCTATCCCCTCCATCCTCCCTAAGAATCTCAGAGAAGTGTTGAGTAATTTCAGCTTCTATCTCTCTCCTTGTTTCCACTCTGTTTCCAGCCCTAGTCTTAAGTCTCTCGATTCTAGAGCTATTCCTATTCTGGATCACTGAGTTAGGAAAGAATTTAGTATTTATTTCACCCTCCTGCAAACATTTTACCCTTGTCTTCTGTTGCCAAAAAAGCACCTCCTATTTTTCCCTAGCTTCCAGTTATCCCATTAAATCCTTTTCTTTGATTTTCATATCCTCATCCCAGCCTCCTTCCATAACCTTTCTGTTAATGAGATATAGCTCCAGTAACAGTTTCTTTTTGTCCTTAAAGATGTTTCCAAATTCCTCTCTATTCCACATGCGGATCTTTGCCTTAAAGGCCTTAAGTTTCTGTTGAAAGAGAAGCATAATGGTTCTTGGGGGGGGACCAGTTCCTGCCACCATTGAATAACAAGGTCCTTGAAGTCTTTGTGCTCCATCCAAAAGTTTTCAAAGCGAAAGGGTTTTCCCCTAGGAGAACAAGACCAATCCCAAGAGAGTTTGATGGGCCAGTGATCAGAGCTAGCTTCCATGAGAACATCAGCCAAAACCTCCCCCATTCTAAGCATGATATTCTCCAATACCAAGAAATGGTCTAGGTGAGAGGCCACCAAATTATCCCCTCCTTTGTTGTTCCACGTGAACTAGCCACACCTAGTTTCCACATCAACCAACAAGCTCTGAGCTAAAAACTCACTAAAAGCTTCTTGGTATTTGTCCAAGGCTCTTCTTCCTCCTTTATTTTCCTTGAGATTTGTGATCAGGTTGAAATCTCCCCCTAGCACCCACAACCCCCACTCTGATTGATCCTTGAACTAGTTGAGGAGATCCATGAAAGAATTCTTCTCAGGGAAACAATTGCGGCCATAGATATTCCCGACTGTTCCATGGACTCCAAAATCCAAAAGGCAAAAATATTCCATTAGAGAAAACTTATTGGCTTGCTAGTTGAATAATTCCACTGATCGGGGCTGCCAAAGGATTCCAATACCGCCAGATTGTCCTACTGCATCATTATCCATGACATGACTTCCTTTCCATATTTTGTCCTTAATATTTTCGAGGCCCCCATAGCTACATTTGGTTTCTTGGAGGAAAACAATATTTGGGGATTCCTTCCTAATTTTATGGTTTGGTGTTTTCCACTTCTTGGGGTTACCAAACCCCCTTATATTCCACAAAATGAGCTTCATTGACAAACCTTTTTAGCTTCATAGAAGGCTTCCTTGATTGTGGGATACTGACCAAATTCGATCAATCGCACTCCAACTGCTGCTATGTGTTTCTTATTCATCTTCCCTCTCTGCAATTCCTCCTCTGGTGACTTCCTCTTGCTGCCCTTCTGGGCATCTGGGTCGATCCCTAGACTCTCCACAGCACCCATTTGGATAATGTCTTCCTGGAGGAGTTCAAGCTGGCATCTCGAGACATATCCTTGTCCCTTCTTTCTGCATTCTTTCTCTATGGCATCCAATTCTAGCTCACCTAGATCCATGTCCTCCCCTTCATCCTCCTCTTTTCCTTCAATCTATTGGGCCTCCTCTTCCACTGGAGCCTTAAATGAGCCTTCCTATTGATCTTCAACCATTGGCATAGCTGGGACCTCTTCTCCCTCATTTAGGTACCCTAAGGCCTTGAAGGAGTTCCCTTGTCTATTCTCCTTGGGCATTGGTTCCATTCGCGTAGAAGTTTTACCTCCTCCCTTGCCGAGCCTTTTGTTCTTGACCTAGGTGAACCCATCCTCTTCTGCAGTTTTGTTCAAAGTAGGTGTAGATGAGTTAGTCCTGGGGCTATCTTTGGGACAGTTCCTTCCTAGATGACCATATTCATGACAATGACAACATCTGAAAGGAAGCTATTCATAGTCAATAGGCTTAATCCATTCCTCGTCTTCCCAGTTTAGACTGATTGCTTCTGGAAGCTCTCTAGATAGGTCCATATAAACAAAAATCTATGCAAAGGCACTATACCTTTGGATCCTAGTTTGTTCTGCTATTTTTATGAATTCTCCTAGGGTGTTTCCTATGTCCCATAGGGTCTCCAAGTCCCAATATTCACCTGGGAGGGAAAAAAGGCAAATCCAAACCGGGGCGACTATCATTTCCTCCGTCTCTGGGTTAAAAAGCTCCTTCCATGGCTACAAGAATAAGCCAGCTGAGAAGAAAAAGTATGGGCCTCCCTCCATGACTCTATCCCTATCTTCCTAGTTAAAAAGGATAATGGTGAAGAAACCCTTTGAGCCCAGCTGGAGATCGCAGTGGCCTTTAGGCTTCCACACTCCATTTATCCACTTAACCAAGTCTTTTTCCTTCGGCCAAATCCCCACAAATTTCCCTATTAGGGCCTCTTCCTTCCAAGTCTCAATCTTTCCTCTGGCTACCTCAAATCTAATTTGAATTGTGGGGATGGAAGCCGTCTTTTGGAGGAAGCCTACAAAACTCATTTGTTTTCCTCTCCTAGAGCTGGATTGAGTCTTGTCTCCTTTGCCATCCTCTGCCTTCTCCTTTTGACCCACAGGAGGAACCCCTCCATCTGGGGTGGGCTCCCCCTGCCCCAATGCTGCCATGGCACCCTGCAAGAATCCAAGAACCGAAACTTGCCGACAGCCCAGCGCCACCAGGACTCTTTGTACCCTGCTAAGCCAAAGAAAAAGCCCTAGCATTACTGGCAGTAATTTTTTTCAGTGTCCAAGTCAATCCAAGTAATGTCATCATCTTCATCATGTTGATCACCATCGACTTCATCATTGTGATAATTAGATGTAGCATCACTCTTCTCCATGAACAAAAATCCAATCATGAGACTTCATCAATAAGACAATTCGAATATGAATATCAAGAATGTTAAAATATACAACCATCTTACCTTATTAAATGGACAAACTTAGGAAATATGTGTTTATTGGACATTGAATGGATAAATCTTTTGTGAAAATTGGGTCATGGTGCTCCAATGTGACAAGCACATTGATACTTTGAAAACAAGAATGTATTGGTGCTCCAATGTGATAAGCTGATAAATTTTAAATTGTAATGATGTTGATGATGACGATGACAATGATGATGATGGTAATGGCGATGATAACTGTAATTATGTTGACGATGATGAATATGAAGCTGAAGATGATGATGATGATGTGAATGATGATGATGGTGATGGAAATGATGATGATGGCAATGATGATGATGATGACGCTATTGAAGATGGCATTAATGATGATGACAATGATGACGACGACGACGATGATGATGATGATGAGGGTCATGATGATGAAGACGATGATGATGAATACGATGATGATTATGATGATGATGATGATGATGATGATGATGATGATGAGGGTCATGATGATGAAGATGGTGATGATGAAGATGATGATGAGGACGACGATGACAACGATGATGATGATGATGATGATGATGGAAATGATTATGATGATAATGATGATGATGGAAATGATGATGATCATGATGATCATGATCATGATGATGGGGATCATGATGATGAAGCTCAACATGATGAAGATGATGATGATCATGGTGATGATGGTGATGATGGTGATGATGGTTATGATGATGATTATCATGATTATCATGATGATGAAGATGATGATGATCAACATGACCATGATGATGAAGATGATGGTGATGATGGTGATGATGATTATGATGATGATGATGATGGTGATGATGGTGATGATGATTATGATGATGATTATGATGAGGGTCTAGATGATGAAGAGGATGATGATGAAGATGACAATGATGATGATGATGATGATGACGATGATGATGACGATGACGATGATGATGGAAATGATGATGATGATGATGATGATGATTATTATCATGATGATGATGATGATGATGATGATGATTATCATGATGATGATAATGATGATGATGATGAAGATGATGATGAATATGATGGTGATCAACATGATGATGAAGGTAAAGTACTTTTCATCATTGCTATCCAACACATCCGTCCATTACGTCGGATGTCATCGGATTTCAGGTTCAAATATTGTTGTGCTTAATCATTTTATATTATATCAACATGGTCATTGTCATCATCATCATCATCATCATCATCACCATCATCATCACCGTCATTGTCATCATCAACATCAACATCATCGTCAACATCATTGTCGTCGTCGTCGTCATCATCATCATCATCATCATCATCATCATCACCATCATCATCATCCTTATCCACGTCATCATCATCATCATCGTCATCATCATCATCGTCGTCATCGTCATCAACATCATCATTTATGATAACAATTTGGTATCATTGTCATCACCATCATCATCATTCTATTCATCATTTCATTGTAGGGATTAGGTGAGATCGCCATCATCATCATCATCATATTATAATAAAAAATACTATACCTAAGTTAAAAATACATATAATAAAAAATACTATTATGGCAATACATATAATATTTTATTATATGGAAATACATATAATAAAAAATAATATACCTAAGTTAAAAATACTATGGCAATACATATATTATAAGTGACCTAAGTTAAAAATTGTATAATGAAATATAAAATTTGAACCAATTTTCTTATTTGTGCACATTGTATTTCTCATTGTCTTTGTGCACATTTCATGGTGGCTCTGGTGTATCATTTTGTGACGGCTCTGGTGTATCATTTCGACTAGCTCAGGTGTATCATCTTTCAACTCTGGTGTATCATTTCGACTAGCTTTGGTGTATCATTTTGTGGCTCTGGTGTATCATTTCGTAGCTCTGGTGTATCATTTTTATGCAATTTGGACTAGCTCTCTGTTTCGATTTGGAGCTCATGGTTCAGAATTGGAGCTCATGGTTCCAATTTGGAGCTAAAGGTTGACATTTCCAGCTCACGGCTCACATTTGGAGCTCACGGTTCACATCTGGAGCTCACAGTTTCGATTTGGAGCTCATGGCTCAATGGGTAAGCATCACCTTATTTTTTGGGCATGCTATGATAAGGTTTTTTGTCATGATCCTCCAAAATATGCATTATAAAACCCAAATTCATCACCCCATCATATTGTACTACCCATTGGCCACTTTACATGCAACCAGTTTAGGGTTTTAATTCAAGTTCCAAACTAGACTTAAATAGTCCATGTAAGACTCTTCAGGATAGGAAGGCCATAGAGCAAACCTAGTTAGCATACCCTAGGTGGCTCTCATGGAAGAATAATTCCATAAAGGAGACATGGTATAGATGTGGCATGCCATTAATATACGAAATATGTACCTACCCTCACTTTCCAATTTCATTACATAATCCACAGCAAAAATCATGAGCACGGCCAAGGAAAAGGATAATTACATGAGAGAGTTGTGTCGAACTTCCATATTCATGTTATTACCTTGAGTGTCTACCACTACTTACTTCCATCCTTTCATTTTTATTAATTCCCTTATTCCATGGTTCACCCAAACCACCACTCTTAAAATCAGGTTCCATCGGTTGCTTTTGTGGGATACCTTTGGCAAATGCTTCTAAATTAACCATTATTAGTAGGATTTCCAGTAGAGAAGGAGAGATGGAATTTTTAGAAGCTTTCAACATACTTTATGGACAAGATATTGATGCAGATTTATTCTTCAGTGTTTTGACATTCAACAAATTACTAGCACTTTTTTTTATCTGTTTGTAACAGAAAATGCAGGAAATCCTCTATTTCCATGTGCATTATGATACCAATCAATCTATCTCTCTTGTGTCTCCAAAACCATGTTGTCTGAAACCATGATTGTAGGCATGGGGACTAGGTGTATATAGACTGACCAATAAAATTTTCATAGTTAACCTTCTACCGGGAATCAACAATCTTAAAGAGTTCACACATACCATCCTTCTTACCCCCATTTCCTTGAACTACTCCAAGTCTAGTTTTATGCAACATTCCAAATATGATTAGATCCATATGGTCTCATTCCCACCTTGATTTATTCCTTATTAGTTTTTTTAATTGATAATTCATGTTGAAATTCAGTAGAGAGGCATACCAGGATGACATCACAACCTTGACCTACCAGATTTATTGGTGCTCTTGGATCTGCACCTGAAATTGTTTGTTAAAGATTAAAAAAGAAACTCTTCCCCATTTCCCCATTTTTAATTTTTTTTAATTTATTTACAATGTATTTGTATAACATGATTTTGTTTGTTAATCTGTGGAAACCATAACCCTCTTATCAGAATTTGTTGTCTATGCTTGCTAGCATACACCACAATCAAGCAAATTTTTTTAAGTGTATTCTAGCAAGCATACACAACAAAAAAACTTTCTTACTTTGTTGTGTATGCTAGCAAGAATACATAATCAATATAATTTTATGTGTATGCTTGCAAGAATACACATAAAAAAAAAGTTTGTTGTGTATGCTAGAAAGCATACACAACAAATTTTATTGATTGTGTATGCTTTCTAGCATACACAGGAGCCTAAATACTTTCCTTGATAAACAATTAAACCCTATATGTAATGAAGGAGCCTAAGTTGCAAAGGATTGACGTGAATATGGTAACTAATATACCCACGAATGTGACCTACATGGATAAAGAAAATTTGATTAGTATGGTCCTCACGAAAGGGTAACAAGTAAGTAAAATTAGAAGTTTAAGTCATACAACCAACTATTTGTACTTGGTGATGGAGGCTATGACTAGCCAAGTTCATTGAAATATCTAGTGGAGCACACCTGAAGGGTTTGCTATACACACCCAATGGTGTATAATATGTACAAATAAATTCCCATTGTTGTGTCTTATTGAAAGCATATATTTCTATTCAATAGTTAAGACATGGGTCAAACAATAGAATAACTAAATTTATAGAAAGAATAGGGAGTTGAAGAAAAACCCTTACATGCAATTTGAGACCTAGAACCTACTCCTTTTCCCTTCATCTAAAGAAATATTAAAAACAATAAAATGATGAGTTTAAGAGTTGTTGACAGGTTTTCATTTCCAATTTAAAAATAATAATCAATAAGAGAAACAAATTTAGTACATTCACTCACGATGATTACCTCTTTTTGAGTCATATTCACTATGCATAAATCTTAATGAAGTCGATATCAATTAAACCTGGTATAAACCACTATAAAGTAAGTGAAGAGATAGTTTGTGCTTGGTCAACCTTCTTCCATGAGTCTGGTCTAGGACCTACCCAATGATGAACAGACAAACCCTCGAGAATAAACCACTGTATTATGAACATGTTTCAGTTTGACGGCATTGAGGGCTAGTAAGCATACACAGTCAATAAAATTTGTTGTGTATGCTTGCAAGCATACACAACCAAAAAAAAGTTTGGTGTGTATGCTAGCAAGAATACACATAAAATTTTATTGACTATGTATGCTTGCTAGCATACACAGCAAGCTTGGACAAGGTGATGAAGATATATTTGTAGCTGATTTTCCTTTTATAGGTTTATAGGGTACTTGGATTTTATATGTGATTGTTACTTACATTATTTTATCTCATGCATTTAAATAAGGAAAGTAAACCAACTAAATAGTTGATACGTAACAACCTTACACTTAGTTGATACATAACATGATAGATAGAGTTGAACACACTCATTATTATGTATACATGGTGTTAGCTGCTTTCAAACTCAATACTCTGCTTACTTGTACATTAATATATAGTATATATTATGGAAACATAGGTACCATTCATCATAAGTAGTGAAATTAGAGCTTATATATGGAACTACTTGACCCTTTTAAGGTGAAGTAAGGTGAAGAAAAACATTATGGATATCGTACTTGATTCTTGGGTATTTATGCCCATATTAGCCTTATCTATCTAATTGGTTAGTTTATGATTCGGTATTCCTATGGATATCGTAGGAATAGAATAAAATTAACATTACACTTAGGAGAATATACTATATTTTTATATTAGGGAAATAGCATATAGAATGTATAGAACATGATATCCTTATATTAGAGTCATTACATGTGTAGATGGTTCGTAACAAGCTAACCTCTTGCTTCTGATATCAATATCATAGGAATAGAGCCAATCACATGGGTTTATACTAGTACTGTAATTTCATATGTTACCAATATAATGGAAATAGTTCTAATATCATGTTCATGAACTAGAATGTTAGAACCAATACGATATAATACTAAACAAGCATAACTAAGAAGGAGTAAGCATAATCGGTAGCTTGAATAAGCTTACACATATACTAAGAAGTAATGAAGCTCACTCATCCTAGAATTAGGTATGAATGTTGTATTTTCCCACATTCATCCTAGAATTAGAAATGAATGTTGTTTTAGGGCTGCTTGAGGCCACAAACGGACCCATAATTTCCCACAGTGCTGTAAAAAAGGTATAGACCTATCTAAAAAGTAATATTTGTCATAGGATCACATTTAGTAAACTTTAGCAAATGAATGCCAATGGTTAATGAAGTATGCTTAAGGATGTATACTTCTACTAGAATATTATTAACAAATACTAAAACTATCTATGAATTCAAAAAGTATACAACTTTCAAAAACAACGATACTCTTGCATTAACATAGAAACATTCAAATACATAGATATGCAAATGATGCTGACAGTGCACCTTAGACACAATAGAAACATTTAAAATCCTGAACTACGATATTTATTGGGTCAAAACATCAATAGGCTTTGCTCTAGGACCTCCCAAGAATAATAGAAGTCCACTTATTGCATCTACATGTATACAAGGATAGTGTTGAAAAGGAACTCTCAGGAGTAAACGGGAGACTATATGAAGGGTATTTTATATTTTTGGATAAATTAAATTATATTGGATAAATTGGATGAATTTAAAATAATATAAAAACCAAGAATTAGATAACCTATTTTGAAGAATATATGAACACAATAAGAGTTTAAATTTTATATGGAGGGAAGTATTATCCACTTTGTTAAAACCTAGATAGAAATACATAATATACAATCAAGGAGAGATATAAAATAGGCCTACATTTGATAAGAGCGACCAAGAGGTAATGATAAAGTTTTGGGATAACAAGTTTTGAGATAACAATTTGAGGTCAATATGAAGGTGTGCTTATTTATCATAGCAGTGTCAAAACAGATGGGTAACTAACCTCAAATATTTTAGAAAAGGGAGGTCATTCAAGGGCTTGGATTGACTATCACCTACAACAATGGTGACTCAAATTTGGGGAACCCTTAACATAATAGTTTAAGGGCATTCCTTCAGGAACTAAACTAACAGTATTGGGTATATTTGACCAACTTTAAAGGGCATTGTCTTGCGACCTTATATAATCATTTTTATCGAATTATGGAGGGAACCTTGGTGCCCTATGAAGGAAAATTGACCAGCAAGCTCTGTATTCGAATGGTTTCTAGTGAAGTTTTGAAAATGTGTTCTAATTCAAGGCCACACTTATGCATGTTTCAGATTTGGACAACTAGTTTGGCTGATGAATAGCATTGGAGGGATGGAATTATGAAGGATTGATGTCCAAATAAGGATGTTTTCTCCTTGTGTTGCATAATCAAGTATTGTGGTATTCAAACAATTGATCCAACATAAAATTTCAATAGTGGTTTACTTTGAAAATCCTACCCTTTCCTTTCAGTTATAGAAAGTATCCTGACAATTATATACATCATTTTTCACCTTAGTGGTGCCATAGGCTAGTTAGGGTGTGGAATGGACATTGCAGTATAAACAAAACAATTATTCCATGAACGTTTTACGTCTACATTTCCTTTTTCTATCCTCTATGTTTGTTCATTTATGGCATATCCTTGCACCTTAGATCTGTAAACTCAGGACTGCATTATTCATTTTTGCCAAAACCTGCAACCCTAATTTCCTTGTTGTTTGTCTATTGTTATCTCTCATATTCCTCTCAACGTTTGGTTGTAACCCTAAACGATGGAAGTTTTCCATTCCATTCATGATTCATTCCATTAAATTGAACCCTAAACATGAGATTTCCATTCAATTCAACCCTAAATGATGGATTCAGATGCAACTAATACAACCTCAAAACCATAATGCCTATCGGGACAAGATTCGAATGGGAGTTTGTTGTGATGACTTTGAAGTTTTTCTAAGTTATATGTAAGCCTATGGGTGTAGAGTAAAGATAGAGGAGTGGCCAACAAAATGATTAATTGGACCAATGTAGACTAGAGAATTGACCTAGAAGTTGTGTGATCAGGTTAGTGTAGTGTTAGAATCTATTAGAATGTGAAATCATCTAAAGAGGTTGGAGAAAGTAATGCATTTCGTTAGATATCTGACATATATGCTATACCACCGACATCATAAATTTGTTTATATGAATTTGGCCATGACTACAGGGAGAAAAATATGAGTGCAGACCATTTTTCCAATGAAGCATTGAATATGAAGGCTGGCTTCCTCTCCTTCTCATAACTTTTAGAAGGAGAAATCATTGAGGAAGGCATGATACAGTTAATTTAAGAGCCTTTTGATTTGTGCAGAATAGTCCTTTTTGGTTCTTTCTACTATGGGATACATTAGCATGTTTCTTGTTTTAGTTGGGGATATAGAGTTTGTTTTCATCCCATCAGGGGTGTGTTTTCTCCATCCTCGATGCCTCCTTGGATAAGTTGTTTGGGCTCCTTATGTTCTCCGTGTGGTATTTCTACTTTAGTCATATTGGGATTGTGGGTTCCATCCCTCCCGATGAGGGTTTTTTATACTCATGATATCCACTAATTAATGGACTATGTAAAATTTACCTTTCATTCACTACTAAATATCAAGTTGGAACACCTCTTTTTCTTCTAAAAAAAAGATACAAAATATTTGCAAATGCTTTTATCACATATATTGAGATCACTAAACTAGGTATTTTATATTTTTGGGTGAGGAAACAAACTAAATAAAAATAGGTACACCAATCGATATTGTAAAAAACAAAGTTTGTATTTTGAGATTAATTGGATGAAGCATTTGATATGGAATGAATTGATATCTATATCCTCTTAAAGGACTATGTGTTGAATTGTTATACTAGGTATTTATTAGTATTATTCAGGATAATGATATCAACATTATGTAATGCTTATAAGTCTTTCCAAGTATTTTGTTGGTATTTTTCTATGTTTTTGCCAATTTTTTCCAACCATGGTGCAGGTAGAACCAAACAGATATTTTTCAGACCTGTCTTCCTCCAGCGAGGGGAGTTTGGGAAGGCTAGAGGAAAGTGAGACATCCAGTAGGTCTACAAGGGATAGATCAACTAGATGTCATAAGATTAGAAGAAAATTCAATAAACGCATGGAATTTTTTCTCAAAGGAGGGGGGTCATGTTCTTATGATGATGAGACAGTGTGAGAAATCGAGGTGCCCTTAAGGTACAAACACTTATTGAAAAAATGGGTGCCTAGGGGTATTCCTCAAGTAAACACTAATTTTTGCGTGAATGAGAGGATATATAGAATTGCATCATCGTCATTACATGGATTGGGGTTGTTTTGCATGGATGGCATAAAGGTTGGATACGACAGATGTACAGAATTGATGGAGTATGTTGGACCCTCTTACAAATACAGTGATTGGATGCACTTGGTCCAATATACATGAAGTATGCGTAGATATGGGTAGTCAGCAAATTATATACAACTGAAATACAAAGCTAAAAATAAAGGAGCAATGTTGTACATGGACGGAAGGCCAAAAACAACTAGTAATATTGCTGGGTTTATAAATAGTACACAACCGGGGTCTACACTTAAGCAACCAAACTGCATATTTGATTCGTGTGAAGGAAATTGTGTCTTTGTATGTGCCATTAAATCAATAGATGCTGGTGAAGAACTACTTATTAATTACAATTTGAATCGTGTAGATAAAAACAAAGTTAGTATGGTTGTGGTACAACCAACAATTTACCCAACCTTTTATTAATTATTGTAACATCTATAGGATTTTTAGCATATAATTATAATTTTCTAATAAATTTCCTATGTTGACTTCATAGAGAGGTGATGGGGGACTCATCACCCCAGTAGAAGGTGAGAGGAGTACACGACCCGCGAGTAAACAAGTATACATCAAAATGTTATGTTTTAAAATTGTTCTAGTGAATATTTTGGTTTCATTAGAAAAATTTTAATATGTTTTTGATGCCAGGTTCTCTCAAGGGCACCTCCCTCTCCGTAGATGTTAGTAGACCTGAATAAAGGCGGCATGTATACATTGATATTGCCATTGTAATAATTTAGGATGGACAAGAAGATATGTTATTATGTATTTTCGTTAGTATATTCGGTTCGTTTATATAGTATTATCTATTTCCCATGCACAGTGTTGATCAGGGAATCCAACCGACTATTGATCAGTTGACTGCAGCATCGAGGCAATAGGTAAACATGAATGTAATTCTGCATTTGAAATACTTTAAAATCGTACACATGTATATTTTGTAGTATATTGTTTATTTTGTTATGTATTTTTTCATTTTTATGTTTGCATTCATGATGATAATGTTGTATACTTTTTTGCAGATTGATGATTGGGGAAAGTCTCCAACTATTGATCAGACGACTGGAGCCTCGAGGTAACTTGTAAACCTAAATTTAATTCCACATTATAAATACTTCAAAATTGTACACATTTAAAACATGTAGCATAATGTTTATTTTTGTTATGTATTTGTTAGCTTTTACATATTGCGTTCATTATGATAATGTTCTCTACTTTTTTTGTAGGTGGTTGATCGGGGTAAGTCCCCAGCTCTTGAGTAGACCACACCCTCATATAGGTATCAGGTAAACCTAGATGTAATCCTATGAATCTACCATGATAGAAATTTTTTGTTAATATAATGTTTTGCGCACACTATTGCTTCAAAGACTAAGCAATGTTTTTTATATTTCTGTTGTAGACATGGGATTCAGTTTATGAAACACCATCTCAACACTCTTTCCATTTTGAGGTCTCCCAATTAATGAAAGATAATGAAATTAGTAGGTCTGCAGACCCGTTGAGGGTGCTATAGAAGACTATGGAAAAACAAAATGAGGAATTGCTTCTTCTGACATTGACAGTTCCACTTATAGAAGAGATCAAATCAAAGATTCAGTTGTTGTTACAGAGAATTCGACAATTGCAAGTAAGTTACCAAATAATAATGTAAATTCATTTAGAACTTTATAATATTTAATTTTATATGCTATTGAACTTATAATACAATGGTTTGAATTTACAGGAAGTTATGCATCTTTACAATGGTGGTCAAGGTGTTGTTGGTCCCAGTGACCAAACAAGTCCATGTACACCACATAATGCTTCCTTATTGTCCACTGAATAGTCAAAAACATGCTCTGCGACACCCTCGAGGCCAAGAGAGGGTGCAAATGATGATGACCGATCCATAATAGATGTTGCAAATGAAGGGGTGGATGCAAGGTTAGATAGAGAGGTGGATGCATTTCCTGGATCTTCTCATGTCACTAGCACCGGTTCAGTAGTGACAACATTTTTGGTGAATGAAGAATTGGTTCCAATAAAGATAGAGAATATTCCATGTGATTATAGATTGTTCAATTTAATTTTTATAATGTGTGTCTAATATACCGATAATATTTTGTAATGTTGACTAATGATGGCATTAATGTTTTGCAGGAAATGATAAATTTTATAAAAATCTGAATGATTTGTCCTTGGAGATATTCGGGCCCACCATCCGCACAAGGTGGGACAAGTTGGAAAAATATTTAAAGGAGGAGCTGACTAACCGCTTGGTTGGTCTGTTCAGAAAAGATACCTTCGATACATAGAAGGTTCTACAGAAGTCTTGACAACATCTAAATATTGTCCGACGCCAGTATAGGGTTCACCTACAAAAGAACCCTAGGTATGAGCTCCCTCCAATGATTCCATCTATGGAGTGGAAAGCCCTGGTGGAAGATGGAAAAGAGAAGGGTCTAAGAAAAGCAGGAAAGGTACCACCAGAAACAAGGAGGTATGCAACATTCCAAAATGTAATGGTAATCCTTATTATTATTAGTTTTTATATCAAATTTGGAACATTGACTAATGTATTTCAACACTTGATTAGGCTCTCAGACACATCTAAGGCCACCAAGGAAAGAATGGAAAAAATTGGTGAACACAAGCTTGGGCCTGGTGGTTACTCGAACTTGGTGGACCGATATGTAAGTATCCAAAACCTGAAACCACATCCAAATATCATATAGAAAATTATTTTTCATTTTGTTCTCAAAACAAATGTAAAATTAATGACATCATGCAAATATGTAGGCCGACAGGTTCAAAGAATTGCCCAATGTGGAAGATATGAAGATTGGCTTTGAACATGGCTTTGGCGTCGTTGTTGAGCACTGAAGAAGCTTGTCTGGGCATACTACACGATATTCTACTGATCCATCTGGTGCACAAGTATATATAAACTATATAGTTTAATGACAATTTATTAATTCACATGCAATTTATTCGTTGTAAAAAATTAACATAAATTATTTATTCATTTTTTAGTAGGAAAGTAATGATCCCATTAATTTCGAGGATGTACACCAACCAGATGAATATCATGCTTCAATTCATGGTAATGAATTTATTAATATGCTACTGTTTTGTATAGATAATTGCAAATGATGAACATTAATTCTAATTCTACACAATTCAACTGTAGAGCATGTAGATGTAGATAACACTGAACAGGTTGATCCTATACAAGATAATGATGAACATGCTGATGTGCGCATGCCAGGTAAAAAAACACCTTTGTAATGTTTGTTTTAATGAATTACTTGTATTTATAAAAATAAAAATATATTAATGAAAGATTTTGACATTATTGCAGAAATTCATTGCCCCTTGCCGCAAGTTCAACCTTGCGAGTAGTAGGGAGACCGAGGATCAAATTCTGGAAGATGTGACTATGACTAAATATTTAAAGAGAAGAAAAGTAAAAAGGAAGTGACTAAATAAATTTTGAGTAATTCTTATTTATAATAAAAAAATTTACATGGTTTTTTCCTCTGTTTCATGAATGAATGGTTAAATGAATGCTTTAATGAATGGTTTACTAAATTTTTGTATTTGCTATTTACTAAATGAATGGTTTAATGAATGTTTTTTTCAGTTGTTGAATGATAAAATGGTTTAATGAATGATTTAAAGAATGATTTAATTAAATCTTCTTTCAGCTATTGAGTGAAATAATTTGCATTAAATTGTTATTTGCAGGTAGATGCATTGGGTTTGGGGAATTGAGAGTGATGTGAGGGGGGCGGGGAGGGGGGAGGGGGGGCATAAGAGATTCCACCTTCACATGGTGGTCCTGTTCAGTAGAGAATATTAAATTATTCTTGAAATAGAGAGGATCTCAATGAATGGTAAGGAAGAATATATTAAAAACAACTATTTCTATAATTTTAGTGTTTAATTTTCACTATTGCTATTTGACTCCTACATTGGAACTTGTTACAGATAGCGTTGAGAAACATTTTCATAGTTAAGAGGCAAGAAATGGTGTTTTGATGTGATCGATGGCCTTATATACATAGTTTTTTTGGTTCTCCATGTTTTATCAAGTGATCTATTATTAACAATTAATTTACTTGAATAGATGAATAGTATTGTAATTTACATTGTAATAGTATTGTATTTATTTTAATTGATTTTGTTATTTTCGTAAACAAACAAAAATTTATTTGATGGGTCCTAACATGAAACTATTGCAACAGGACAAAATTTGAAGTATGTTGAATGATGTTTTGAAAGGTAAATCATAAGATGATAGTGTGAAGCTCCAAAAATCAAGGTATAATTATGTTTTATTTTGTTTGATTGAACTATGTATTGGGTATTTATGCATGTACACACACACACATTTATTTGATGATGGTGATTGCCATATAACATTCAGGAGAACTTTGTTCTATTTGATCTAAAAAATTACCTTAAATAGTTTTATTTATCAGGTTGTTTCTATGATTGAACAACCTGGAAAAGAAGCATTTTCAAAAAATGAGACATTGATTCATACCATTGTCTAGCCACTTTGTCTCTACAACTGATAGTTGTGGTTGATAATGTAACCAAACTGCCACAATTTCCACGGGATGTGTTACATATCACTTTTTTCTCATTCAAAATTCCCAGTATGTTTGTTAATGTTATAGGTCAAGGTAGAAAGGAAATAGGAAAATCAGTACTTGAGCTGATAAATAGAGTGAGTGTGGTTGAAATGGAAACTAGGGAAATAGTTGTTTTACACACTAGGTACATATTAGTATGGTGGTAACATGACCAAAACCAGATTTGTTGTTGTCATTGCTACAATAACTAGTCTTGATTCAAAACATTAATTGTTTTCATTGTTGTATAGAATATTACTATATGACTCCCAAACTTGCTTCTCATATCTTTTTTGTGTCTTTATTGAAGGTTGTAATGCCTCCTAGAATTTCCCATTGGTGACTATACCTTAGTTTCATCACCTTCACAACTCAAAAGTAACCCTAATGCATTCAGATTTGCGGGATAGATGATGTTAAACTCAAAAATACTTCCTAATGTGTTGAGCAGACCTGTTGACTACCCAGAAATGTGAGTTAACCCTACTTACCACATTTTGACACACATACCAAAAAGTGGGTAACAAGCAATATGAAGGAAATGGTTTTTATTGGATGTATTGTAAATTATAGTTTGCTGGATGTGAATCCTTTTATAGTTGATATACCTTTAGAGACTTCCTAGATTGTTGTTTTATGGTGGTTTTAGGGTCATGTATGCCCAAAATTTCCCTTTAGGATTTCACACATATATTTATCCTCAAATTTAATCCAAATTTCCTTTTTAGGTCTAGCTACACCTTGTTATACAATGAAAATTGCCTGGAAAATATAAGATTGGTGTTAATCAACTTCCCTTTACCATATTTTACCCGTGGAATTGCACATAATAGTAAATTCACCACCTCCATGTTCTGAAGTCATGCCCAGGTTTACTTGATTTAATTCCCATATATGAAGATGAGTATATCACTATTGTTGATCGATAAAATTCCCTTACTTTTGGATTCCATCTGTTGATGTATTTGTAACTTTGAAATGTATTCACTTGTATATCCTATGTCTTGTACCCCGATGTTTATTCTGGGAAGTGTCTGTAATGTATTTGAGTCATCTCATACCCCAATATTCCTATCGGGAGGTTCTATAATGTAAACAAGTCATGTCAATTCATTGTGGGTAACCCTCCTATTGTTCAAGGGTTAAAGTTCCCACAGTTTTGGGACCTTAGGGTTATTGAACTCTCCTAGAGAAGTCAGCCCTAGTGAGTCATTTTCAAGTCGGGAATTAGTATAAATAGACAGTGAGGCTATCTATTTATCACACACACACTCACACTCAGTTGTAGCACATAGCTGACAAAGAAGAAGTTGCTAGGGATAGAGAGAAAGAGGCTACTACTGTCAGGATATCATCTTACTATTTTTGGGGCTTTGTTATTTGGTGTTGATTCTATCTCTGAGTAAGTTGTGGGGTTTTCTCCTTTATGGTTTCCCTGAGGAAAATCTTTGTGTTCATTGTCTTATGTGTTTGATTGTTGTGTTTGTTATTCTCTCAGTTAAGATCCTAATTTAATGCTAGCTTAAATGATAAAAATCTAACATGGTATCAGAGCATACCCGAGAAGAAGACACTGTGCAGTTGTGGAAAATAGGGCTTCCTACTTTTTTGATCTCTCTCTACATATTTTCATCAAAAGAAGGTTGGGATAACCCTCCTCTATAGAGCGCATCTTTCTGTCAAAGTAGAATCTCATTATGAGCATTTTCAGTTTTTGACCCGACACTGCTTCCGAAAATTAGGGTTTCCACAGAAGTGGAATTTTTGAATGAGCCCAAGATTTGATTGATTTCCTCCTCAAAATTGAAGTTTAGAGATCAAGATCAAATTTTTTGGTTGGACAAAACTTCAGGAAATTCAAACCCTAATCTACTCCTAAACCAGCACTACAGAAATTCAGCTCCAGATCCAGATCCAACATCTTAACCTGGTAAGATCTAACTATTTTGTATTTCCATTTGAGGTTCTCAGTTAATATGTCTCATCATACCAAGCTTGATGAAAAGCTTGAGGGGGATGATAACTTATGAGCTTGGAAGTATAGGATCTCCCTGGTCCTGGAAGAAAATGAGTTGGACTCCTACATCAATAAGGAGATCCAGTTCCAGAGGGATATGAGACTAAGGCCTTACACAAGAAGAAGTTGGTTATGGCTAAGAGGATTATTGCTGATTCAATGAAGGATCACCTCATACCATAGGTGTCCTCCCTAAAGAAACCTAAATTTATGTTTGATGTTGGAATATATTAAACCCACTCACAACTTAGGATAAAATAATTAATCATTATTTGATTAATTATTCACCCACTAGCTTAATTAGTTGGCATCCACTTGCACCTTAAAGTCAATAAATGCCATCTATATCCTAGGAATTATTTATTTCCAATTCTGGGTTGATCTCTACCACCTTTTGACCATCTAGAATTAGTATATAGGACTTTATAGCAGATTCTGCTTTATTCTTCTTTTTTTGCTTTTCCTGCTTTTCTATGGATAAGATAAAAGCTAGCCAACTAGGAAACTGGGAGCTTTTGTTTCCAACCCATCCTCCATTATTTTTTCTCCATTTTCTAGTATTATCATTTTTTTTTCCATATCCTTGACAACTCACTCATGATTTTTCCAACAAGTGAGGTCCTTGATAGATTTGGTAAGTGCTTTAGCCACCTATGGGAGTTTGCTATATTTTGGTAAGTCAGCCTTTTTGAGCTTTATGAGTTGTTTCTATACAATTCGATTTTCCTATGAGGGATGTAATATTTATGTACACTATTATTCATCATTATTCAATGGAAGGATACACACCATTATTAATCTCTTCATTCATGTGATTCAGTCTCTTTTCTTCTCTCTATTTTTCCTGTGTATGCTTGTGAGAATTCTTAGTAGCAATATCTATCTCCTGTGCTTCTTCTTAGAATAATTGCACATAGAATTGATCTATTATTTCTACATGGCATCAGAGCAGCAATTTTTATCAATTTCTACAGATTTTAGGAGCACATCCAGTCTCCTATCCCTCTCTAAAGAAGAGCTTGTCTAGCTTACAAGATTCTCTCCTAGTTTGTTTTGCAAGTTGCAGAGATTTTATTCTTGAGCACATCAATTCAGAAATATGGATTCTTCATCAGCTATAATTCTTACTTCCTTCAACTACCATGAATGTAAATCCAAAATCTCCATTCTATTGTGCAGTAGAGGATTATACAGAGTTACACTAGCTTTGGAGAATGAGCCCAATGCTGTGATTGAGAAAGCTAAGTGACATAATAGGTTGGATGAAGCCTATGGATTGCTTTACCTCTCTATTTATCCTGATCTACTCTTTCATATAGATGGTTTGACCACTCCAAACCAAGTATGGACTCAATTGGAGTCTCTCTTTGGAGTTCAAGATGAGCTAAGAGCACATCAATTGGAGATTGAGTTATTCTCACTGAGTCCAAGTAATTTTGAATCTCTTGAGGGTTTCTTCACCAAGTTCAAGTCACTTGTTCTAATTCTAAAGAAATGTGGGATTAATAAAGTATATTATCAATTAATCCTTTCCATTCTTTCAAAATTGGGTCCTGATTACTTAGTTTTTGTGTCTACCTTTCATGCAACTAGGCTTGCTGTTCCTAAGTGGAAAATGCCTTATTTAAATTCTTTTCTTGATTCACTAACAAAGGAGAAAGAAAAATTGATCCATATGGGTGTCCTTAATTCTTAAAATGGTAAGGATCATGCTCTCTTGGTTCAAGGAAGAAAGAAATTCAAATCAAAAGAGAAGCAAATTGTGAAGAAGCCAAAGTCAGAAATTGAAGATGAAGATTCATATGAAGATTTAATGAAGAAAGTTAAGAAGAAAGGGAGCACATCCAAGTGTTATTATTGAAGCAAGGGTTTTAATTCAGAGATGAAGTGTTTCAATAATAATATGGACATCATTTATTATCTTCTTGAGAAGCACAAGATCGAATTTCCAGATGAACTAGAGAAGCCTGCTGATTCCTCAGAACAATGTCATACTGCGCAGTTCCAAGGTGATATAACTTATGCTTTGAGTGCCAGAGTTCTCTCCTTTTCTCATATATATGATATATATTTATTATTTGATATATCAGAATCATAAATATCATAACCTTTATTTGATAATCCTCCTCTCAGTCTACTAGATTGATCTCCCAAAAATTGTGATTTTTCACTAGATATTGACTTACCTTTGAGCAGCTCTTCCTCACAAGCTTTTATATCTGATTCAGAAGATTGTTTTCAGGCTGATATTCATGTCATGACACATATAATACCACCATCCATACCATATACCATACCTCTGAATAATCCAAAGACTATGCAAATCCCAAGATCACTAGTTGATTCCTCATTGGTCTCTTATGCAGTGATATTTATCTTACATGGTTTGAAGTCTTTCCTATATTTTATTGGCTGGTTATCCATGTCCTTAGTCATATATGGACTGATATTAAACATTTTTGGATCTGTTATAAACACTTATGGTTCATATCTTATGCCCATCCATCATTCAGATTTTTACACCTATCAGTTTTCCCCAGTTGCTCATAAATTTCCTAGTCTAGCCCTATATCCTCATGGATCCATTGAACCCTTTGTCCTTGCTGTTAAATATGTTAATATTTCTGATATATCATAGTTTTATCAGCTTCATATCATATATATATAGGTGCTACATCATATTGGAAGATTGAAATGTGATTCACATCACAATTTTGCAACTATTTAGGGAATTGGGTGTGAAATAAATTGTCTTAATTTTTGTACTCTTTGGAAAGGAGTATGCAAAGATCTCTTTTCCATTTCAGATTATGTTTGCATATCAGAGTTTGATAGAAAAAAGAAGTATTCAGATAATTATCCTACTTCATCAGTTGATGAGATACAAGGAATCTCTCCTCTTCCTTCTTGCAGGTTCTACACTCCAGCACATGATCATGGAGTTAATGATTTCTTCAACAAGTCTTCCTTCCAGAAGCAGTTCAATCAGGTGATTCAAGTGAATATAAGGATATGTTGAAGAAATATTATTTCAAATTTTTTGCCTTCTCCTATCTTGAGGGAGGATTTTCCCCATGTAGTTTTTCCTCTTTCCTCACTTTTTTGGACATAATAATTGTTAAAGGGTGACCATAGCCATGTTGCTGGGCCCTATATGCATCCATATGCATCAATATTTTTTTTTGTCATACCATCATAAATTCAGACTCATAGGGGGGTGTTGGAATATATTAAACCCACTCACAACTTAGGATAAAATAATTAATCATTATATGATTAATTATTCACCCACTAGCTTAATTAGTTGGCATCCACTTGCACCTTAAAGTCAATACATGCCATCTATATCCTGGGAATAATTTATTTCCAATTTTGGGTTGATCTTGAACAACTTTTGACCATCCAAAATTAGTATATAGGACTTTATAGCAGATTCTGCTTTTCCTGCTTTTCTATGGATAAGATAAAAGCTAGTCAACTAGGAAACTGGGAGCTTTTGTTTCCAACCCATCCTCCATTAGTTTTTCTCCATTTTCTAGGATTAGCATGTTTTTTCCATCTCCTTAAAAACTCACTCATGATTTTTCCAAATCGTGAGGTCCTTGATAGATTTGGTAAGTGCTTTAGCCACCTATGGGGGTTTGCTATATTTTGGTAAGTCATCATTTTTGAGCTTTATGAGTTGTTTCCATACAATTCAGTTTTCCTATGAGGGATGTACTATTTATGTACACTACTATTCATCATTATTCAATGGAAGGATACACACCAATATTCATCTCTTCATTCATGTGATTCAGTCTCTTTTTTTCTCTCTATTTTTCCTGTGTATGCTTGTGAGAATTCTTAGTAGTAAGATCTATCTCCTGTGCTTCTTCTTAGAATCATTACACATAGATTTGATCTATTATTTCTAAATTTGATTAATTAACCAAAAATTTTGAAGGAAAGAACATAAACCAGAAGATGACCTTGACGAACCAATTGAAGAACGTGAAGATCTAGAATGTGGAGACCATACAGTCATACTTCACAAGGGTCTCCCAGATCAAAGAACAACTTGAAGCAGTAGATGAAGTGTTATTTTTTCATAATATAAGCTAGCATTATGATATTAGGATCTTTTCACTGAGAGAATAACAAGCACAACAATAAAACATAAGCACATCACAAGAGACAAGAGACACAAAGAGTTTTCCTCGGGGAAATCATAAAGGAGAAAACCCCGCAACTTCCTTAGAGATAGAATCATCACAAAATGGTAAGACACCAAAATAGTAAGATGATCTCCCAACAGCGGCAGTCTCTCTCTCTCACACAGAGAGAGCTTCTCCTCTCTCAATCATGCGCCCTCATAAGTGAGTGTGAGTGTTGTAAGTGAGATAAATAGAGAGGCTCACTCTCTATTTATATTATTTCATTCACTTGAGCTGCACTCCAACACGTCGGCCTTACTTAACAATTACTTACTAGAGCTCACATCTCTAGGAGTGTCTAATAACCCTAGTGCCCCACCACTTGTGGGGACTTTTCCTCCTCCAACCAATAGGAGGGTAACACAATGGTGGGGACTATTTCCCTGACTTATAATGACTCACCTAGGGTCGACTTCACTAGGATAGTATAATAACCCAAGAGCCCCACAACTATGGGGACTTTAACCCTTGACCAATAGGAGGGTTATCCATAATGACTTGACATGACTTTCTCATTATAGAAACTTCCCGGAATAAACATCGGGGTATGACATGAATCAAATACATTACAATACATCCCAGAATGAACATTGGGTTACAATAGATAAGAAATATGGATGAATACATTCTGAAGTTACAATTACATCAACACTCCCTCTTAACTAGGAAGGTATTCTCTCGACACAATTTATTAGCATAAGTATTCTTCTCTGTATCATCTAGGTCATCGTCAAGTCCTCGTCATCTTCAAGACATCTTCATCTTCAAGTCATCTTTCATTTGGATCTGAATCATCAGTCGATCTAGATCATCGTCACTGGATCATACTCAATCTAGAACATCGTCACTGGATCATACTCAATATAGAACATCGTCACTGGATCATACTCGATCTGGAACATCATCATTGGATCATACTCGATCTAGAACATTGTCACTAGATCTGAATCATCACTCGATCTGTATCATCATCACTGAATCTAGATCATCACTCGATCTGGATCATCATCACTGAATCTAGATCATCACTCGATATGGATCATCATCATTGAATCTAGATCATACTCAATCTGGATCATCATCACTAGAATGGATCTTGATCATCACTCGATCTAGATCATCACTACTGGATCTAGATCATCACTCAATCTAGATCTCTCAGAGTCATCATAACTAGATCTAGATCATAGCTTGATCTGGATCTCATTTGGTCATCATCATGTGTGTGCTATCTCGTCATAGGAAGTTCTACAGATCCAGCCTTGTTTCATGCTAGTTGTAGGCCTACCCATTAGGTAGGTCTTTTCCCAACACTTACATCTGACCTACTCATTAGAAAGGCACACCCAGCACTTACATCTGACCTACTAGTCTGAAACGCATGCCCAACACTCACATCTGATCATGTAGTAAACTACAATCACATCAGAAAGGCCTCGCACTCACATCTACCATGGAAGGAACTGAATCCTCTCACCAAGATATAACGGCCTACCCTTACATCTGACATGGAAGGAAATGAATCCTCTCACCATGAAATAATGGCCCGCACTTACATCAGTCATGGAAGGAACTTAATCCTCTCACCATGATGAAATGGCCCGCACTTACATCGACCATGGAAGGAACTTAATCCTCTCACCATGACGGAATGGCCCGCACTTACATCGGCCATGGAAGGAACTTAATCCTCTCACCATGACATAATGGCATGCACTCACATCTGACCTGGAAGGAACCAAATCCTCCACCCTTGTTAGAAATGCCCCCAGTCCCAGACTGAGCTACCTGGTAACTGACCAGGTGCCTCCACTCTCTCGGACAGTGGTATTTTCCCTTACATCTATCCTACTCAATAGAATGGCCAACACTCACATATGACATGGGAGGAACCTAATCCTTTAGCCATGATAGAATGGTTCAGCCCTTACATTTTACCTACTCGTCAGAATGGCTCTCTCAGTCCTGGACTGAGTGTTCTTGGTAACTGACCAGGTGCCTCCATTCCCAAAATGGCAATCAGCACTCATATCTGACATGGAAGGAATGAAATCCTCTCACCATGACAGAATGGCTCAGCCCTTATATATGACCTACTCGTCAGAATGGCTATGGATCTCAGCACTCATATCTGACATGGAAGGAACTGAATCCTCTCACCATGACAGAATGGCTCAGCCCTTACATCTGACCTGCTTGTCAGAATGGATTTGGGACTCATCACTTTCCCTTGGAGGAAACCTCGATCTGGAGAACACCAAGCTTCTCCCTGAAGTATTCAAACTTCACTCTGGCTAATGGTTTTGTCAACACATTAGCTATTTGTTCCTCCGTCGCAACATACTAGAGCTTCAGTGCTCCTCTCTACACCATATCCCTGATATAGTGATACTTGATCTCAATGTGCTTTGACTTTTCATGGAACATTGGATTCTATGACAACTTCACACAACTCTGGTTGTCACAATGTATACAAGTAGCATCCATCTGGAGATCAAATAAATCAGACAGTAGATTTCATAGCCATACTGCCTCACAACTAGTTGAACAAGCTACGACATACTCTACTTCAGCTATACTTAGTGCCACATAGGATTGCTTCCTGCTAAACCAAGAGATCACACCTGATCCCATACTAAAGCAACACCCTGAAGTGCTCTTCCTATCGATGGCACTTCCTGCCCAATCTGAATCAACATAACCCTCCAGGTTGATCTTTTGATTCGCATCATACTTGAGCCCATAATCAATTGTACCCCTTAGGTACCTCAGAACATGCCTTGTAGCAATCAAGTGAACATTTCTCGGATCTGTCAAGAACTGGCTCAAGGTGTTCATAGCAAAGCAAATGTCTGGTCTCGTGTTTGTCAGGTATATCAATGACCTAATCATTTGACGATACATCATAGCATCAACCGTCTCTGATGAAGCATCACTCAATAGCTTCATGTTTGATGCCATAGGTGTGGTCATTCAGTCCGTCATCCTGAACCTATTCAGGATCTCTACTACATACTTCCCTTGTCCACACCTCCATGCCTATAAAATAGTGCATCGACACATAATTGGAGCATCACTGGTCTTCCGCCTTCAACCTTGAAGCAAAGGTTGGAATCCACTTTACTCTTAGTAAATCCTAGATTCATCAGTAATCTATCCATCCTGTTGTACCATGTCGAACCTCAAGATATTCTGTAGTCACTCCCTCTGAAGCGAAGCATCATACTCCCTCTATATTCTGTGCTCTATGCACTGAAAACATTCTGTATCAGAGTGACAAGTAGCTTCCTATGCTACTAGTATTCTATGTATCCATCTAGTGTATACAATTTCATCTTCAACCTTGTAGCAAAGTTTAAGGTCTTCATCAATCTCATCATGTATGTGTTTCAACTCTTACTGGATGCAAATGTCTCTTCGTAGTCTAGGCCTTCTTTTCTTAAGAAGCCTCATGCTACGAATCTTGCTTTGTATCCCACGATGTTTCCATCTATTGCATGATGGAACTATTAACTTCTCTTCATGTGTCGATACTGCATCCTAGACATCATTCTTCTTGAATTGGTCTTCCATTTCTTTTTTGTTATTTCTTCATGGCTGGAAGGTTCTGTATCAATGATGTCATTGTATTCATCATATTATTCTTCATTTTTGAACTGTTGTCACTTGTTCTTTGGAACAAGTCTTCATTCTTCTTTGCTTGCAGGCGATTATGTATGCGGTCTTTCCTACAAGTCAAATGCATTTGTATGGTTAGAACATTTCATAAGGAATATTTATACTGGAAAGTTCTTATGCATAAATATATGATCATGCGACTACTTTTTCCAATACAACATTCATCCATATCTCACTGAAACTTTCTAGATGCCTTCCATCTTTACCAGGACAACATTGAGATTGTGCACTAATCCAATATGTGAGCAAAGAGGTTTCATTCTAGATAAGTAGCAATGGAGAGTTGCATAACACCATGAGATACTTACCCACCACGTGCATATTAGTAGTATACTGTCATTAATGCAAACATCCTATCATGCATAATACATCGACTGAATATAAACAAACTCATAACAAAACAATGAAATGACAATTGAATACTTATCTTTATTTGTTTCATGGGTATACTCCTTCTTGAGTCTTCAGCTTCATCATATTCTTCATTCATAATAGCATCATTTCTTATCCAAATGATAAGGTGGATAAGAGATTCTTTAAGAGTTGAGTTCTTCATATTCCTCATCGCTTGAGGGATCTTCTTTGTATGGTGAAATATTGATCTTCAGTTTCTTCCATATTCCCTTCTTTTCTTATGAATCGAGCTTCTTCTTCTTCTCGGAGTCTGCTAAAAGTAATTAATTTCTTTTGGCACACATTATTTGAATGAATGAATCCCATGATCCTGGGAGATCATTCAAGGTGGCCATCACCACTTCTGCATTCTTCACTTCTTCTTTTACCGCTTCAAGTTGTTCTTTGATTTGAGGGACTCTTATGACTGCATGGTCTCTGCATTCTGGATCTTCACATTCTTCAACTGGTTTCTTAAGGTCATGTTCTGATTTTTGTTCTTCCCTTCAAATAACTTGGTCAAGGAATAAAACATCGTCGGTGTCTTTAGGGAAGACACTTGTGGTACAAGTTGATCCGTGACTGAATCAATTATGATCTTCTCGGCCTTGACCAAGTTCTTCTTGTGTAAGGCTTCTAGCCTCATCTCCCTCTGGAACTGGAACCTCTATACTCATGTAGGTGTCCAATAAATTTTCTTCAAAGAGATCATATACTTCCAGGATTGGAAACTTCACCAAGCTTATCATCAAGCTGATGTGATAGATCATTTTGAAATGAGAACCTCCAATGAAAATAGCAAAGGATTAGATCTTACCATTTTGAGGTGTCCGTCCTGGTTCCGGAGCTGGCGGATCTAGGGTTTGTCACAGAAACCCTAATTTTAAAAACTTGGAATATTTTAGATCTAATTGGATAGATATATATATATCTCTTCAAATGGAGCTGTCCAATGTACTCCTTTTCTGAAAACAGTGGAGAGAAGCTCCCGGAACAGGAAGCCCTAGTTTTCCAATTTCTTCTGCAAAAATGTCTGTTACTGTTTCTATGATATATCCAAAATTTAGGATCCTATATGTATAAATTTTCTCACTAAGGTAACCTCACATATCCCTGATCCAAAAACATAGGTTTCATCAGAATTGGTTTCACCATTTGGGATTTATGATCCTTTTCCCAAGGTGACCTGTTACAAGACTTTTAAGAACAGTGAAGTTGTACGCAATTTCACGTGTCACTGGTTCATATTCTGAGTCTGATATTCAGACCACCAAAATTAAATTCTATTCCCTTTATAGAACATCTTCAATAATTCCATTTGGACCTCTGTAGCCCAAGATATTGCAGATCTCCCCAGGTGTCCTGTTTAGGGATGAATTTTGGAAGAGGCTGGAATCCTAACTTGGATGGATCATATCTCTCATAATATAGTGAATCTAAGGATAATTTTTGGACACAGTATTCATTACCATTTTATATTAGGCTCCTAAAATTTTCAGCACTTGATCCTTTTCCAATCTTGGGATACAGTGAATGTACCAAAACTTATCAGTTTTAGTATTTAGGGTTTTTTCTAGCTTGAGTTCAAACTAGGGTTTGACTTTCCTGGAGTTTCACCCAACCAAATTTCTTGATCCAGGTATTTAAAATTTGGTTTTGATGAGGAGAACAATATTGTGTTGGGATCACTCAAAAATTAATCTTCTGTACAAAGCCCTAATTTCCGCACTGAAAGCTGAAAATGCTCGGAATCAAATTCCGCTTCGACAGAAAGATGCGCCCTTCAATGGAGAGTCATCCTAGCATAATTTTGCTGATGGATTATGGAGAGAGACCCAAAAAGTAATAATCCATAGCTTCTGTATCTACACAATGTCTTCTTCTCAGGTTAGCTCTGATACCATGTTATTTTTTCATCATATAAGCTAGCATTATGATTTTAGGATCTTTTCACTGAGAGAATAACAAGCACAGCAATAAAACATAAGCAAATCACAAGAGACAAGAGACACAAATATTTTTCCTCAGGGAAACCATAAAGGAGAAAACCCCGCAACTTCCTCAGAGATAGAATCATCACAAAATGGTAAGACCCCAAAACAGTAAGATTATCTCCCAACAGCGACAGTCTCTCTCTCTCACACTGAGAGAGCTTCTCCTCTCTCACTCATGCGCCCTCATAAGTGAGTGTGAGTGTTGCAAGTGAGATAAATAGAGAGGCTCATTCTCTATTTATATTATTTCATACACTTGAGGTGCACTCCAACACATCGGCCTTACTTAACAATTACTTACTAGAGCCGACATCTCTAGGAGTGTCTAATAACCCTAGTGCCCCACCACTTGTGGGGACTTTGCCTCCTCCGACCAATAGGAGGGTAACAAAATGGTGGGGACTATTGCCCTGACTTACAATGACTCACCTAGGGTTGAATTCACTAGGATAGTCTAATAAACCAAGGGCCCCACAACTGTGGGGACTTTAACCCTTGACCAATAGGAGGGTTACCCACAATGACTTGACATGACTTTCTCATTATAGCAACTTCCTGAAATAAACATTAGGGTATGAAATGACTCAAATACATTACAATACATCCCGCAATGAACATCGAGTTACAATAGATAAGAAATACAGATTAATACATTTCAAAGTTACAATTACATCAACATGAAGAAGTGGAGAATGCAGAGATTTTAATGACCACCTTGAATGGTCTCCCTAGGACATGGGAATCTTTCATTCAAGGGATCTGTGCCAGAAAGAAGTTAGTCAATTTCAAAAAACTATGGGAAGAATTATCTCAAGAAGAAACTCATATAGCAGCTCGAGAAGAAAAGATGGGAAGTGAAGATCAAGCTCTCACAATACAATCCAAGAAAACTAGATCTAGCCACCACAGAGGTAAGCACTCTCACCAAAGGAATAAATTTAGAAATCCTAGAGATAGGTCTAAGTACATTTGCTATACATGTGATGAAAGAGGACACTTTTCTAGAGATTGTTCTAGAAACAAAAGTAGCTCTCACAAGGAGAAGGGAAACAAGAGAAGACATCATGCTCATGCTGTAGAGGATGATGAACCTTCCACAAAGAGAAATAGACAAGATAGTGATGATTCTTCAAATGATGAAAAATATGTTTTGATTTCCACTCTCACGGGAACTATCACACATGGCAGCACTGATTGGCTTATACACAGTGGTGCTTCCAAACATATGACAGGATTCAAGGAATCCTTTGTGAAGTTGTCTGAACATGAATCACCTCACAAGATGAAACTCAGAGATGACTACCAGTATCCAATAAAAGGTAGTGGTGAATCCTCATACAAGCTAGACTCTCGAAATTCTATCAAGATGAAAGATATATTGTTTGTACCTAGACTAAGTAAGAACCTTCTCTCCATATCTGCATTGGATGCAAAAGGAATGAGGGTTGCATTTGTAGATGGCCAAGTCCTCATGTGGCCAAAGGGAAAGTCTTTCAATGATGCAGTAGTGATTGGGGAACAAGAAGGAGGACTATACAAATCGAGGGGACAACCAGAACAAGCTTTGGTTCATGACTCGGTACAACCAAATGAGCTTTGGCATAGAATTCTTGCACATGTGCATTACAGAGCACTACCACTTGCAAGAAAACCTATTCAAGGTCTCCTAGAAATGCACACAAAACATGAAGGAGTATGCAAAGGATTTGTGAAAGGGAAGAACACAAAGAAGACATTTCCAAGTAGCGAGAGCAAGGAAAAAGGAATCTTGAAAATCATCCACTCCGATGTATGTGATCCAAAGTCATCCAGTTCACTAAGCGGGTATGTATACTATGTTTCTTTTATTGATGATTTTTCTAGAAAGGCATGGATATACTTTATGAAGAACAAAGATGAAGTATTCGGCAATTTCGAGGACTTCAAATCCTTGATCGAGAACCACACATAAAAGAATGTAAAGACCTTTCCATCAGATAATGGCAGAGAATTCACATCAAATGAATTCAAAGATCTATGCAAAGAATTAGGGATTAAGAGGGAGTTATCCACTCCATATAATCCACAACAGAATAGGATTGCAAAAAGAAAGAATAGAATGATCATGGAAGCAGCAAGGGCCATGCTTCATGATCAAGATCTTCCCATGCATCTATGGGCAGAAGCTGCCAGAACAACGGTGTATGTACAGAACCATACTCCACACAGAGTACTCGAGAACAAGATATATAAATAATTCTTCTTTGGTAAGAAACCAAAAGTCAGCCATCTCAGAATATTCAGCTGTCCTGTATACATACACATTCCGAAAGAAAATAGGATGAAGTTAGATCCTTCAAGAAAGAAGGGTATATTTGTGGGATACTCTGAAAGCTCGAAGGCTTATAGAATATACTTCCCAGGGTTCAAGAAGATCGATATAAGCAGAGATGTAACATTTGACAAAGATTCATCCTACATCAAATCTAGGAAGAGACCAATTGAAGAACCATAAGAAACAGAAGCACCTAGAATTCATGATACAACCATGAACGAAGAAATTCAAGAAGAAGATTGAGAATTAAAAGAACCTCAATAACCTATGGATCCACCTTAGGAGAAGAATCCTCACAAGAGGAAACCTGCTTGGGTACATGAAATTTCCCAAGGTGCAGAAAGATATGGAGCTTCAAAAGAAACACACAGAGGAAGAAAGAGAACTAGGTCCTGCTCCAGTTATGTAGCCTTGATATGTGACATTATTGATAAAGAACCTTCTAACTATGAAGAAGCAGTAGGAAGGAAAGAATGGAAGGAGGATATGATCGAGGAGTATTAATCGATCATGAAGAATGATGTTTGGGATATTGTCCCAAGACTAGAAGGGAAGTCCATTGTAACTTCCAAATGGATCTACAAGATTAAGCATGCTGCAGATGGTAGCATAGAGAAATATAAAGCAAGATTCGTGGCTTGTGGCTTCTCCTAGAAAGAAGGAATAGAATATGAAGAAAATTTTGCACCTGTAGCCAGATACACTTCCATCAGATCAGTACTTGCTCTGGCTGCAGTGATGAAATGGAAGATACGTCAGATGGATGTTAAGACTACTTTCTTCAATGGTGTAGTATAAGAGGAAGTGTATGTGGAGTATCCACTCAGTTTTGAGACACATGACAGGGAATCTCATGTGTGTAGATTGAATAAATCCATGTATGGTTTGAAGCAGGCACCCAGGACATGGTACGGCAGAATTGATGGCTTTCTATCTAGTTTGGGCTTTACCAAGAGTAAATCAGATTCCAACCTTTACTACAAGGTTGAAGATGGCAACCTAGTAATACTCCTACTATATGTGGATGATCTATTTGTAACAGGTATGGATGGGTTGATTGCTGATACGAAGAGGAAACTTGCTGCCAAGTTTGAAATGAAAGACTTGGGTATGATGCACTATTTTTTAGGCATGGAGGTGTGGCAGAATGTGGATGGAATCTTCATTGGACAAGGGAATTATGTAGTAGATATTCTGAAGAGATTTGGGATGATGCACTGCAAGGACATAACTATTATATTTTTAACATTAAGCTAGCATAACATTAGGATCTTTAACTGAGAGAACAATAAGCACAAGAATCAAACACAAGAGACAATGAACACAGTGGCTTTCCTCGGGGAAACCATAAATGGAGAAAACCCTGCAACTTCCTCAGAGATAGAATCAACACCAAAGTGAAACCCAAAAATAGTAAGATGATCTCTCGACATTAGTAACCTCTTTCTTGCTTGTCATAGTGTCTTTCTCTTCCTCAGCTATGCACTACAACTGTGTGTGAGTGAGTGTGTGATAAATAGAGAGGCTAGCTCTCTATTTATACTAATTCTCAACTTGAATAAACCCAACTAGGGCTGAATTCACTAGGTGATTTTAATAACCCTAGTGCCCTAAAACTGCGGGGAATTTAACCCTTGGACAATAGGAGAGTTAACCACCTTGACTTGACATGAATTTTTTACATTATAGAAACTTCCTAATAGGAACATAGGGGCATGGCATGGCTTAAGTGAATTACAAATACATCCCAGAATAAACATCAGGTTACAATACATAAGAAAAACAAGTGAATACATTCTGAAGTTACAATTATGTCAACACTCCCTCTTAACTAGGAAGGTATTCTCTTGACACAATTTATCAACACAAGTCTTCTTCTCTGTATCATCTCGATCATCATCGAGTCTTTGTCATCTTCACCTTCAAGTCATATCTATTTTCAATTCACCTTCATATTCAAGTCATCTTCACCTAGATCTGGATCATCACTCGATTTGGATCATCACTCGATCTGGATCATCTCTGGATCTGGATCATCCCTCGATCTGGATCATCTCTGCTGGATCATCAACACTGAATCTTCGTGGGTGATATCTCTTGATTCTTCTCGTCATAGGAAGTTCTACAGAGCCAGCCCTTTTTCATGCTGGTTGTAGGCCTACCCTCTGTGTAGGTATTGTCCAGCACTTATATCTAACCCTAAGTCAAAATGGCCCTCCTAGCACTTACATCTGATCATGTAGGAACCAATCCTATAATCATATCAGAAAGGCACGCCTAGCACTCACATCTAACCATGTGGTAACATAGCCCACAAACCTGTTAGAAAGGCCCAATACTCACATCTGTCAACCAATATTGGAATGGCTCAGCACTTACACTCAGCCATGCGAGGAACCAATCCTACATGCCGAAAGGCTCTGCACTTATATCTGACAACCAATGTCAGAAAGGCTCAGCACTTATATTTTACACATGCAAGGAACCAATCCAACATGCATGTTCGGAAAGGCTTTGCACTTACATTTGACACATGCGAGGAACCAATCCAACATGCATGTTTGAAAATTCTCTGCACTTACATTCGACACATGCGAGGAACCAATCCAACATGCATGTTCGAAAGGGCGTGCACTCACGTCTGATCATGTAGGAACCAATCCTCTCACCATGACAGAATGGCTCAGCCCTTATATCTGACCATGGAAGGAACCAATCCTCTCACCATGTCAGAATGGCTCATAGACTCATCACTTCCCCTTAGAAGGAACCTCGATCTGGAGAACACCAAGCTTCTCCCTAAAGTACTCAAACTTCACCTTAGCTAATGGCTTTGTCAACACATCAGCTATCTGTTCCTCCATCGCAACATACTAGAGCTTCACTACTCCCCTCTTCACCATATCCCTGACATAGTGATACTTGATCTCGATATGCTTCGACTTGTCATGGAACACTGGATTCTCTGACAACTTCACACAACTCTGGTTGTCACAATGTATACAAGTAGAATCCATCTAGAGATCAAATAAATCAGACAGTAGCTTCCGTAGCCATAGTTCCTCACAACTAGCTGAACAAGTTGTGACATACTCTGCTTCAGCTGTACTCAGTGCCACACAGGATTGCTTCCTTCTAAACCAAGAGATCACACCAAATCCCATACTGAAACAACACCCTGAATTTCTCTTCCTATTGATGGCATTGCTTTCCCAATCTACATCAACATAACCCTCTAGGTTAATCTTCTGATTCACCTCGTACTTGAGCCCATAATCAATTGTACCTCTCAGGTACCTCAGAATATGCTTTGCAACAATCAAGTGAACAATTATCGGATCTGTCAAGAACTGGATCAAGGTGTTCATAACAAATCAAATGTCTGGTCTCGGGATCGTTAGGTACATCAAGGACCCAATAATCTGACAATACATCATAGCATCAACCATATCTGATGAATCATTACTCAATAGCTTCAGGTTCGATGCCATAGGTGTGGTCATGGCCTTGTAGTCCATCATCTCGAATATCTTTAGGATATCTACTACATACTTCCCTTGTTCGAGGGAGATTCTATCCGCATTTTACCACACCTCCATACCTAGGAAATAATGCATCATACCCAAGTCCTTCATTTCGAACTCAGCAGCAAGCTTTCTCTTTGTATCAACAATCAAACCATCCATACCTATTACAAAAAAATCATCTACATACAGTAGGAGCATCACTGGGTTGCCATATTCAACCTTGTAGTAAAGGTTGGAATCTGCTTTACTCTTGGTAAAGCCCAAATTGGATAGAAAGCTATCAATTCTTCTGTACCATGTCCTAGGTGCTTGTTTCAAACCGTACATGAATTTCTTTAATCTGCACACATGAGACTCCCTGTCATGTCTCTCAAAACTGAGTGGTTTTTCTACATACACTTCCTCTTCCATTACACCATTCAAGAAAGTAGTCTTGACATCCATTTTGTTTATCTTCCATTTCATTACTATAGCCAAATCAAGTACCGATATGATGGAAGTGTATCTGGCTACAGGTGCAAAGGGTTCTTCATAATCTATTCCTTCCTTCTGTGAGAATCCATGAGCCACAAATCTTTCCTTATATTTCTCTATGCCACTATCTACAGCATGCTTGATCTTGTAGATCCAATTGGAAGTTACAACTGACTTCCCTTCTGGTCTTGGGACAACATCCCAAACATCATTCTTCATGATTGATTGATATTCTTCAATCATAGAATCCTTCCATTCTTTCCATTCTATTTCTTCTTCATAGTTGGAAGGTTCTTTATTGATAACATCACATAGTAAGGCTACATATCTGAAGCAGGATCTAGTTCTCTTTCTTTCTCTATGATTCTCTTCTAGAACCCCATATCTTTCTGCACCTTGGATAATTTCTCATACCCAAGAAGGTTTCCTCTTGTGAGGATTATTCTCCTGAGGTGGATCTATAGGTCTTTGTGGTTCTTCAAATTCTCGATCTTCTTCTTGAATTTCTTCATTCATGGTTGTATCATGAATTCTGGGTGCTTCTGCTTCGTCGAGTTCTTTAGTAGGTCCCTTTATAGATTTGTTGTAAGATGTGTCTTCATCAAATGTTACATCCCTATTGATGTCGATCTTCTTGAATCCTGGGAAATATATTATGTAAGCATTCAAGCTTTCACAGTATCCCACAAATATACCCTTCTTTCTTGAAGGATCTAGTTTCATTCTCTTCTCTTTCGGAATGTGTATGTACAATGGACAACCGAATATTCTGAGATGGCTGAGTTTTGGTTTTCTTTCCAGAGAAGACTTCTTCAGGAGTCTTGTTCTTGAGTACTCTGTGTGAAGTATGGTTCTATACATACATCGTTGTTCTGGCATCTTCTTCCCATAGATGCATGGGAATGTCCTGATCATGAAGCATTACTCTTGCAGCTTCCATGATAGTTCTATTCTTCCTTTCTGAAACCCTATTTTTTTGTGGATTATAAGGAGTGGACAACTCCCTCTTAATCCCTGATTCTTTGCATAATTCTTTGAATTCATTTGACGTGAATTCTCCGCCATTATCTGATTGAAAATTCTTGATCTTCTTTTTTGTTTGGTTCTCAATCAAGGATTTGAATTCCTTGACCTTGCTGAAAACATCATCTTTGTTTTTCATGAATTAAATCCATGTATTCCTAGAAAATTCATCAATAAAACAAACATAGTATACATACTCGCTTAGTGAACTTGATGACATTGGTCTGCATACATCAGAGTGGATGATTTTCAAGATTCGTTTTTCCTTGCTCTCGCTACTTGGAAATATCTTCTTTGTATTCTTTCCTTTCGCACATCCTTTGCAGACCCCTTCATGTTTTGCTTGAATTTCTAGAAGACCTTCAACAGCTTTTCCTGCAAGTGGTAGTGCTCTGTAATGCACATGTGTAAGCCTTCTATGCCAAAGTTCATTTGGCTCTACTATGTCATGGACCAAAGCTTATTCTGGATGGCCCTTCAATTTCTATAATCCTCCTTCTTGTTCTCCAATTACTATTGCATCGTCAATAGTCTTTCCTCTTGACCACATGAGGACTTGGCCATCTACAAATGCAACCCTCATTCCTTTTGCATCCAATGCTGATATGGATAGAAGATTCTTCTTCAGTCTTGGTACAAACAAGACATCCTTCATTTTCATAGACTTTCCATAGTCTAGCTTGTAGGATGATTCACCACTACCTTTTATGGGATATTGGTAGTCATCCCCAAGTTTCACCTTATGGGTTGAATTATGTTCGGATAGCTTCTCAAAGGATTCCTTCAAACCTGTCATGTGTTTGGAAGCCCCACTGTCAATAAGCCAATCTCTGCTTCCATGAGTGATAGTTCTCATGAGAGCGGAGATAAAAACATATTCATCTTAACTTGAAGAGTCTTCACTTTCTTGGTTTACTCTCTTCTTGGGAGTATCATCATCCTCAGCAGTGTGAGCATGATTTATTATTTTGGATTTCCTCTTCTTTTTGGATCCATTCTTATTCACGGGATAGTTTCTAGCATAATGTCTTATTTCATCGCATGTATAACATCTGAGTTTGGATGGATCCCTTCTTGCAATGTTATTTTTTTGATGAGAATGCTTACCTTGGTGATGATGATTTTCCCTTCTTCCTTTCTTCGAGTGTACTATGAGAGCTTGATATTCACTTGCCATCTTTTCTTCTCGAGCTGTTATCCAAGCTTCTTCTTGAGAACATTCTTCACACAATCTACTGAACTTGACTAACTTCTTTCTAGCATAGATTCTTTGGATGAAAGAATCCCATGACCTAGGGAGGCCATTCAAGGGTTTCATCACAATTTTTGCATTCTCCACTTCTTCATCTACTGCTTCCAGCTGTTCTTTGATCTGGGAGACCCTTGGGAAGTATGACTAGATGGTATCTTCATTCTGGATCTTGACATTCTTCAACTGGTTCCTTAGAGTCATCTTCCTATTGATGTTCTTTCCTTCAAACATTTTGGTTAGGGCATCAAACATGGATTTAGGTGTCTTGAGGGAGGACACCTATGGTATGAGGTGATACTTGATAGGATCAACAATGATCCTCTTTTCCATAACCAACTTCTTCTTATGTAAGGCCTTGGCCTCATCTCCCTCTGGAACTGGAACCTCCTCATTGATATAGGATTCCAACTCATTTTCTTCCAGGACCAGGGAGATCCTATACTTCTAGGCTAGGAATTATCATCTCCCTCAAGCTTTTCATCAACCTTGGTATGATGAGACATCTTAACTGAGAACCTATTGAGGCCTGGAAAATCGCAGGTAACAACAATTAGGGATTCTTCCCAATAACATTCCCAACTAGCCTGTTATTTTTTGGTATGGGGAATTCGTCCAGTTTATGGTCTGGTTACCATACGTAAAGTAACAAAACAAAAGGTTTTACCGGTTACGACCCAATTGACAGTGTATATTTTTAGTTTTTTTAATTTAAGTATGATGTGCAAGTGCCTATCTAAAAATCCAGATTGATAGAGAATACAAGGAGCCATCACAATGTGATGTGCAGGTTCTTACCTCTCATCTTAACTCTCTCGCATCTAAATCACACACAACAAGAAAACTAAAATTAACTACTAACCTATCCCTAGGGAGAAAAATTATCATTTATCAATGAGTAATGTATTTATGTGCATGCATTAAGAAAAATCATAGATAGCTATTAATTATTTCATAACACATGAACATTAATAGAAGAATGAACAACAAGATAGCTTAGGGTTTATGAAAAGCCTTTCATTACTCATAGTGGAAATTTCATAGAATAAAATAGAGTGCATTCATAACATGAACATAGGTTCAAATAGTTAGAACGATCTCACAATTAATGGACATAATATGAAAACGAAATAGTTCACATTCAATAGATCCATAGCACATCATTTGAAAAATTCCACCAAGCTTTCTCCAACAGGAAACTTGTAATTCTTTATTGCAAAAGGAAATAGTTATTCTTACAACATGCTCTCACAAATATAATTGGGAAAAAGTCCTCCTTCTATATCTAACTCTCCTATACTTATACAATAAAGAAAATCCTTTGGGTTTCCCCTCGATGACCTTTGGGCTTCCCCAACCTTTCAATCCCAAAACTTTGTCTTTAGTAAGTGCTCATGATTTATAAAATACGTTACATTTTAAATTTTAAATTTAAGAGCACTTTATAAAGAGGGACCAGCTTGGTAACTGATGAACTTTTCCCAAGCCTGGGCCTTTGCTGCTATCGATTCTGTTCAGTAATCTGTTGGTCTTTTTTTTAGATCCTGTTGATCTTAGACCCTCACTTTCTCCTTCTCTTTTCTTCATCTCTACTTCTTCCTTTTCCTTTCTCTTGTTCCATTCTTCAACCAACTCTCTTTTGCTTTGTCTTCTAGATATGTCTTCTTTGCAGCATCAATCACTACGCTGGGTCTGAAAAATCATGTACATCCATCTACAGTTAAAAACAAAAAACTCATAATTAATCCAAACATCATTCAATATCATCTAACTTTTCAATGAAACATAAACCACACTAGAAATAAGACTAATCATCAAATGTGAGGCCTTGTACTATGTTCTCATCATGAAATCCCCAACTCGATCAAAAAATCAGAAACCTCCGTCACCCGTGAAATATTGTAAACGCACTAAACATTGCCATCGTCACGTATCATATATCAGAACCACTACCCACTAATCACATCGGCATTGGCAAGAGGAGGGACTATATGTCAGATGGTTAGTTCACTAAGCAGCCGCAACGGCAGAAGACATAGACTAAAGGTTCCATGGTCAACATAAAAACATCTGCGGTCGGCAACTCTAAAGCTAAAGGTCGGAGCTCAGAACCACTAATCATCGGCAAGAGAGTTCAATAAAAATCCACAACGGTGGGTGACAAACCAAATACAGGTCTCGGTAATCATGAAACCATCAGTGATCGGAAGCTTTAACTACTAAGCATCGGCAACTTGAAACTCAACGCTGCCGCCATGTCGACAATGCAAAGGACTATCCCTCCGATCAATTGTCAAGCATCGCTTCGATAGCGATAAAGAGAAATCAAGTCAAAGGTTTAAATAGTAAAACCACAAGGAGCAACGGGCCACGGATTGGAGAGAATAAGAACTGTCCATCGGCGGCATAGAGGACTAATGCCCCAATTCCTTCATCGATTCACCTCTGACAGCGATAAAACCAAACCATTGAAAAATAAAAAATGTTAAGTGCTCGAAGAAAAAAAACTAAAGACGTTTGGCTGGGTGACGGTGACACTAGCTTGTTTAAACTCTGAAACACCAGAAATAAAATAGTTAACGAATCATCTGACTTCTAACAGTGATAAAGGAAATCATCCACAAATCAAAATTTTAAGTCCCATAGTCAAAATCATTGGCTAGACAAAAAGCAGTTTTAGATCATTCAACTTCCGAAATGAAGGAAAACAGTTGATCTCAATCCAACCTCAAAAATCTAGATTTGTAGTAGAGGAAAGATAGATTTCAAGAATCCAAACAATTCCAGGAAAGATAAAATCAAAAGGAGGGTCCAAAATTTGGGAAAAAGGTTGCAACTGCAACAATTGGTGACTATCTAGTGAACACATCTCTCTGGAAAACTTCTTCTTTGAGCAACGGACTGTTTGACAATAAATACTAACATGCTGAATTCTTCTAGATGTCTATATTTCCCAAATGACAAATGTATGCACTTTAATCATTGATGATAGTCCAATTTATGGATAATGGGAACCAAGATTTAAAAGTCTAGATAACTCTTTGGAGGCTAGGAATATGAATTTCATTTTTTACCTCTGTCTTCGGGTAGCTCCCAGCTTGGACACCACAAGATTGTAACATATGGTAAACAGAAATATTCGTTTGTTCCTCATTCCCATGCCATTTTTCACTTTTTTGCTTTTGGAATTTTTGTACTTTCTGATTCCTCCTGCATGCCTTCTTTCTGAATTTTTATTCAGGCTCCTCTATCCATAGTGTCCTTTTGTGTGAGAGATATATTGATTTTTCAGCTCACAGACGGAGAAGAACTTTGTCAATCATGTACTCATATGGTTCAGTACTTTGTTTTGATGCATATTGCTTTCTTAGGATATTTTGACTCTTATTTTCCTTTTTGGCTTACAGTTCTTGGCATGGGATCATTTAAATATAATATATTGTTTACCTTGCTTCCTCTCCATGGGTCTTTGCTGTCACCCCCTAAGGCATTTTAAATGTGATATGGATGGAGCCTCGAAATAGTATTCCAGACCTTTTGATCCTGAGTTATTTTACAAGGATTAAGTAGGAATTCAATGTGCTCATAGACATTTAGGAAAACTACTAAACTAGAAGAAATTATTTTAGATAAATCAATAGTACACAGTCTTATAACCAAGGATTTTAGTTAATCTAGAATTCTGATGCTCTCCATGCAACCAAAAGTTTGCTTCTATTATTGAAATCAATCAAAATCTAACTAAAAAAAAAAAAAAAAACGAAATAAAAAATAATCAACCAAATCAGTTTATTTATGTACAAGATAATAAAGAAAAATCAAGTTTGAGAACTAAACCACTAACTGGCCAGTTCTTTGCCCACACCTGTAAATCTGGTAACTTGTAAGTTGAGTGGCTAGTCTTGACTGAAAAATCCTACCCATTATCTAATCCTAATGTACTTGAATCAAAAACTACATCTACTATTTTACAATCAATCTCATCAGCTCATTAAAATCGAAGGAGATCAGGTTGGGTGTCTAGTGTACTACTAGCTTCTTCAGCTTGGTAATTTCCTGGTTCTAGCTCAACGAAGTAATTTCCCAAAATAGAATCCACTAGTTCATTTTTTCCCTCTAACTAAGAAACATTGTGCTTCATTTCAGGTTCTCTTAATATTTTTATTTGATTGGGACTTCCCTTATGAGGCAACCATAGATGTGACCAATCTGATGCAAAATATCCATCTAGCTTTGCTGACCAGTCTCGACTCAAAACAAGTCCATAAGCATCTAGGATGTCTTCAACTATAATATCAATGTACTGACATACCTTCTCATTTGCAGACAAGTGAATTAGAACATCTTCCATTTCCCCAACTACTTTCACAACTGTTCTATCTAATTGAATAACCTACCAAGTGGATGGTTTAGGTTGTCCATTGATATTCTTGTAGACTGAAAGCGGCATAACATTGATTGATGCCCCTTAGTATACTAAATAGTTGTGCACATTATAGTTGAAAATATCAAAAGTTAAGAGAAATGGTGGGGTTTTCCCCTTAGACTTACCTCCCACACTTGCTTCACCAATTTCTTCTACAGGTTGGTTGTTAGTGGGAAGCTCTTCTTCTGGTACTTCAAGTTCTTTTAACAATTTTTCTTTCTACTGAGGTAAATTGCACATTTTGAATATTGAGATATTTGCCTTAGCCCTTTTAATGTCCTCCACCATATCATACCCTATCTCAGGTGTTTTGGGATTCTTCTTTACATTATCAACCTTATCTTCAATAGGCTCAACAGGCATGTTAATTCTCTTAGGATCTTGTCTTGTAATGGTAAACTCAGGTATCTTATCAGCTATATTGTTCTTCCGTATTTTCTTCATATTTTCCTGAAGTCTCTTAATTTTTGGAAGTATGGAATTGTCTTCTTTTAACGACCTCTGAATTCTAGTTGTTACATTTGTTTCTGATGGTTTTTCTTGTTTCAATGAACCTTCCTCTTCTGTATCAAATGGTGGGACACAGTCCCATAAAACCAAAGCATCCTCTTCTTGTTTTTCAGTGGGTTGATTATCTTTTCCTTCCTCCTCATCAGCTTCTATTAGTTTGGAATCCAATAGCAGATTCATTACTAATGTCATCGAATTTATCCATTGGGGGCAACTTTTTTCAGAATGATGCTGCTGATGAAAGGTACAAAAATTATGCATACCTATCTCAGTTAAATTCATTGATGCAAGACTGTGTGGAGGAGGTTTATGTTGATTGTTGTCCTCCCTCCTTTTATAGTAAGGATTATAAGATTTCTAAGCTTCCTTTTCTTTTTCTAAATCGATTACTCTGTTGGATAGTTTCTGCATGATCTTCAACATCCCCTCAAATTCATGTGATTGCTCATCCTTAGGCCTATTCAGTAACAAAGTTTTCTTACCAAAATTTTTCTTCTTCTGACTGAGCAGGATAATCTTCTATGCTCTCCTTTTTAGCTTCTACTCTCTCAGCTTCTTCATAAGTTTCTGATAATATAGGTTTGACTAAAATCTTGGAAAGCATGGCCAAGTCAGGTCCTAGATATGAAGTATAGTATTCAATCAGAACTTTATCATATGCCTTATCAGCTACATAAAATTTTTTAAGATAAGAAGCAAACCTTTGAGTGAAATTATGCACTTTTTCCTTTATTCCTTTATTTAAAGCACATAACCCTTTCATTAGAGTTGCATGAGTTTTTTGAACTGCATATTTACTTCTAAATATTCTTTCAAATGTATCTCAGTCTATGATTGAGTTTGTAGGAAGAGAAAAATACCATGAGGTTGCTGCTCCTTTCAGGGTATGTGGAAACAATCTATAGACTACATCTTCATGTTCTCCATCCCATAGTCCTTATATAGACAAGTAAAATCTTTGCAAATGATCATCTACCAAAATATTTTCACTTGGGTCAAACTTAGGAAAAATTTTCTCAAAAGCTTGGGGAAAATCATGCAAAGGAGGTGTTAGGTTTAATGGTGACCTAGCCCTCCAAGCAGCTGGTGGATTTGGTAGGTTGGGTGGCTGATTTGCGTTTACATTAGCCATGATTCTGGGTGGAGAATGAGGTGGTGAGTGAGTAGGGGTATGAATACGTGAACAGTAAGGTGTATTTGGGCCCAATTGATTCAAAGGATGATCAAATTCTTATAGGGTTGTTTCTACCAGTTCTCCAAGGTCTTCTACCAATACTGAATGTTCTAATATAGGGCAGTATTTCTTCCAATATTCTCTTCTGGGTAAGACAAGAATAATTGGTAATCCTCCAATATTCTTTACATATGCCCTAGTAAATCTTCTCAGATCATCAACTACTTCACTATCAACAGAATACAGATGCTCTTTACCCTTCTCCTCTGGTGTTGTATTGGGAAACAAATTGCTTTCAGAACTGTCACCAATGGCATAATCTTGAGAAAATGGGTTTCCTCAGCCAGCCATGCACTAGTGGCCCTCCTTCTAGTGCCAAAAACTGTTGAGGACTAAAAAATTGCAAGTAACAATAGTTATGGATTCTCCCCAATAACGTTCCCAACTAGCTCGTTATTGTTTGGTATGGGGAATATGTCCAGTTTACGATCTGGCTACCATAGGTCAAGTAACAAAATAAAAGGTTTTACTAGTTACAGCCCGTTCCACCATGTATATTTTTAGTTTTTTTAACTTAAGTATGATGTGCAAGTACCTATCTAAAAATGCATATTGATAGAGAATACGAGGAGCGGTCATAATGTGATGCACAGGTTCTTACCTCTCATCTTAACTCTCTCACATCTAAATCACACACAACAAGAAAACTAAAATTAACTACTAACCTATCCCTAGGGAGAAAAATTATTATTTATCGATGAGTAATGTATTTCTGTGCACGCATTAAGAAAAATCACAGATAGTTGTTAATTATTTCAGAACACATGAACATTAATAGAAGAATGAACAACAAGATAGCTTATTGTTTATGAAAATCCTTTCATTACTCATAGTGGAAATTTCATAGAATAAACTAGAGTGTATTAATAACATGAACATAGGTTCAAAGAGTTAGAACGATCTCACAATTAATGGACATAAGTTGAAAATGAAATAGTTCACATTCAACAAATCCATAGCACAACATTTGAAACATTCCACCAAGCTTTCTCCAATAGGAAACTTGTAATTCTTTATTGCAAAAGGAAGTAGTTATTCTTACAACATGCTCTCACAAATCTATCTGGGAAAAATTCCTCCTTCTATATCTAACTCTCCTATACTTATACAATAAAGCAAATCCTTTAGGTTGCCCCTCGATGACCTTTGGGCTTCTCCAACCTTTCAATCCCAAAACTTTATTTTTAGTAGGTGCTCATGATTTATACAATACGTTACATTTTAAATTTTAAATTTAAGAGAACTTTATAAAGAGGGACCATCTTGGTAACTGATGAACTTTTCCCAAGCCTGGGCCTCTGCTGCTATCGATTCTGCTCAGTAATCTGTTGGTCATTTTTTTTACATCCTATTGATCTTAGACCCTCACTTTCTCCTTCTCTTTTCTTCATCTCTGCTTCTTCCTTTTCCTTTCTCCTGTTCCATTCTTTAGCCAACTCTCTTCTGCTTTGTCTTTTAGATATGTCTTCTTTGCATCATCAATCACCAAGCTGTGTCTAAAAAATCCTCTAAGTCCATCTGCAGTTAAAAACAAAAAAACTCATCATTAATCCGAATAGCATTCAAGATCATCTAACTTTTCAATAAAACATAAACCAAACTAGCAATAAGACTAATCATCAAATGTGAGGCCCTATACTATGTTCTCATCGTGAAATCCCCAACTCGATCAAAAAAATCAGAAACCTCCATTGCCCATGAAATAGGGTAAAAGCACACCAAATCAGCGGGAAAACCTTATCATTGGGTGGAACCACTAATGGATCGGTAGGATAGTTCACTAGAAAGCCACAATGGTGAGTAGCAAATAGACTATGGGTTCCATGACCAACTAAAATATTCGGCGATTGAAGGCTCTAAGGACTACAGATTGACAAATTTAAAACTAAGCATCTCCACAGTGTCAGCGATATAAAGCACTAAACACCGTCATCGTCACGTATCCAATATTGGAACCACTACCCACTAATCACATTAGCATCGGTGAGCGGAAGGAATATATGTCAGATGGTTAGTTCACTAAGTAGTTGCAATGGCGGAAGACATATAGAATAAAGGTTCCATGGTCAACATAAAAACATCTATGGTCGGTACCTCTAATGCTAAAGGTCAGAGCTCATAACCACTAATCATCGGTGAGATAGTTCACTAAAAAGCCACAATGACGGGTGACAAACCAACTATGAGTCCCAGTAATCATGAAACCATCTGTGATTAGAAGCTTCAACTATTAAGCATCGGTGACTTGAAACTCAACCCTGTCGTCGTGTCGGTAATGCAAAGGACTAGCCCTTCGATCAATTGTCAAACATCGCTCCGATAGCGATAAAGAGAAATCAAGTCAAAGGTTTAAATAGTAAAACCACAAGGAGAAGCAAGCCACGAATCGATGAGAATAAGAACTGTCCATCGGCGGCATAGAGGACTAATGCCCTGAATCCTTCACCGATTCACCTTCGACAGTGATAAAACCAAACCATCGAAAAATAAAAAATGTTAAGTGCTTGAAAAAAAAAACTAAAGATGTTCGGTTGGGTGACGATGACACTAGCTTGTTTAAACTCCAAAAAAGTGGAAAGAAAATAGTTAACAAATCATACAACTTTCGACAGTGATAAAGGAAATCATACAAAATCAAAATTTTAAGTCCCACAGTCAAAAGCATTGGCTAGACAAAGGCAATTTTAGATCATTCAACTTCCGAAATGAACGAAAATAGTTGACCTCAATATAAAATCCAAATTTGTAGTAGAGGAAAGATAGAGTTCAGGAATCCAAACAATTCCACACAAGATAAAATCAAAAGGAGAGTCCAAAATTTGAAAAATTTGGGAAAAAGGTTGCAGCTGCAACAGAACCTCAAATGGAAATACAAAAGATTTAGATCTTACTAGGTCAAGATGTCGAATCTGGATTTCGAGTTGAAATACTGTAGTGCTGGTTCAGGAGAAGATTAGGGTTTTGATTTTCTGGAGTTCTGTCCAACCAAATGCTTTGAATTTGATCCCTAACTTCGATTTTGGGGAGGATACCAATCTAGGCCTAGGCTCACTGAAAAATTCCACTTCTGTGAAAATCCCTAATTTGTGGCAGCAATATCGGGTCCAAAACTAAACAACCTCAGAATTGGATTCTACTTCGATAGAAATATGTGCCCTAGGGAGGAGAGTTATTCCACTGTACTTTTTCTGAAAATCCATGGAGAGAGATCCACAAAATAGGAACCCCTAGTTCCTACAGCTGCACAGTGTCTTTTTCTCAGGTTAGCTCTGATACCATGTTAGATTTTTAACATTAATCTAGCATAGCATTAGGATATTTAACTGAGAGAACAACAAGCACAGCAATCAAACACAAGAGACAATGAACACAATGTTTTTCCTTGGGGAAACCATAAATGGAGAAAACCTCACAACTTCCTTAGAGATAGAATCAGCACCAAAGTGAAACCAAAAAACAGTAAGATGATCTCCTGATAGCAGTAACCTCTTTCTTCCTTGCCCCGGTGTCTTTCTCTTCCTCAGCTATGCGCTACAACCGAGTGTGAGTGAGTGTGTGATAAATAGAGAGGCTAGCTCTATATTTATACTAATTCCCAACTTGACTAAACCCAAATAGGGCCGACTTCAATAGGTGAGTCTAATAACCCTAGTGCCCCAAAATTGCTGGGACTTTAACCCTTAGACAATAGGAGAGTTAACCACCTTGACTTGACATGACTTGTTTACATTATAGAAACTTTTCGATAGGAACATAGGGGCATGAAATTACTCAAGTACATTACAAATACATCCCAGAATAAACATCGGGTTACAATACATAAGAAATACAAGTGAATACATTCCAAAGTTACAATTACATCAACAATAACCACACCTATGGCATCGAACCTGAAGCTATTGAGTGATGCTTCATCAGAAGCAGTTGATTCTCCAATGTATCGTCAGACGATTGGGTCCTTGATGTACCTGACGAACATGAGACCATATATTTGCTTTTCTATGAACACCTTGAACTAGTTTTTGATAGATCCAAGACATGTTCACTTTATTGCTGCAAATAATATTCTTAGGTACCTAAAGAGTACAGTTGATTACGAGCTCAAGTATGAGGCAAATCAGAATATTAACCTAGAGGGTTATGTTGATTTAGATTGGGAAGGTAGTGCCATTGATAGGAAGAGCACTTCAAGATGCTGCTTCATTATGGGATCAGGTATGATCTCTTGGTTTAGCAAGAAGCAGTCTTGTGTGGCATTGAGTACAGTTGAAGTAGAATATGTCGCAGCTTGTTCAGCTAGTTGTGAGGTAGTGTGGCTGAGAAAGATACTTTCAAATTTATTTGATCTCCAATTGGATGCTACTTGTATATATTGTGACAACCAGAGTTTGGTGAATTTCTTGAAGAACCTGGTGTTCCATGAAAAGTCGAAGCATATCGAGATCAAGTATCACTATATCAGGGATATGGTGCAGAGAGGAGCAATAAAGCTCTAGTATGTTGTGACAAAAGAATAGATAGCTGATGTGTTGATGAATCCATTAGACAGAGTGAAGTTTGAGTACTTCAAGGAGAAGCTTCGTGTTCTCCAGATCGAGGTTCCCTCCAAAGGGAAATGATGAGACCTAGAGCCATTCTGACATGGTGAGAGGATTAGTTTCCTTCCATGGTCAGATGTAAGGGCTGACCCATTCTATCATGGTGAGAGGATTTGGTTCCTTCCATGTCATATGTGAGTGCTAATCCATTCTGATGGAACTATAGGATTGGTTCCTACATGATCATATATAAGTGTTGAATTCCATTCTTGGAATGGAGGCACCTGGTCAGTTTCCAGGAATACTCAATCTGGGACTGAGGGCCATTCTGATATGATGTGGGATGTAGTATTACATGATCAGATATGAGTGCATGGCCATTATGTTGTGATTGAGGGATGTGTTCCCACTTGATTAGATATAAGGGTTGTTTCCATTCTCTGGGAGAATGGAGGCACCTAGTCAGTTACCAGGAATCCTCAGTCTGGGACTGAGAGCCCTTTTGATGTGGTGTGTTCACACATGGTTGAATGTAAGTGTAGAGCCCTTTCGATGCATTGTTTTTGAACATGGTCAGATGTAAGTGCAAATCCATTTTGATGCAGTGTTTTTTAACATGGTCGAATGTAAGTGCAGAGCCCTTTCGATGCAGTGTGTTTACACATGGTCGAATATAAGTGCTGAGCCATTCTGGCGCGATGTGTTTACACATGGTCAGATGTGAATGCTAGGATTTTCTAATAAGATGAGGTCAGATGCGAGTGTTGGGCATGCCTTTCTGACAAGATGAGGTCAGATGTAAGATCTGGGCATGCCATTCTGAATTAGGTTAAGATATAAGTGCTGAAGATCGACATGAAGTGTAGGCCTACAATTAGAATGGAAAAGGGTTGGCTCTGTAGAACTTCCTGTGACGAGAAGAATCGAGAGATAGCACCATTATGAGATAGCACCGATGATGATGATCCATACTTGATGATTATCCCAATCAAGTGATGATCTAGATGTCATGATGATCCAGATCAAGTGATGATACAATGATGATCCAGCAGTCTTGATAATCCATATCTAGTGATGAAGAAGACTTGAAGAAGAAGATGACTTAGAAGAAGACTTGAAGATGAAGAATTATTTAAGACGATGATGAATAAAAAATTGAAGATGAATAAAACTTGAATATGAATATGACGAGATGATTCGGTCGATACAGAGAAGAAGACCACTGCTGAAAATTGTGTCGAAAGAATACCTTCCTAGTTAAGAGGGAGTGTTGATGTATTTGCAACTTCAGAATGTATTCACTTGTATATCTTATGTCTTGTACCCTGATGTTCCTATCAGGAGGTTCTATAATGTAAACAAGTAATGTCAAGTCATTGTGGGTAACCCTCCTATTGTTCAAGTGTTAAAGTCCCCGCAGTTTCGGGGCCCTAGGATTATTAGACTCTCCTAGAGAATTCGGCCTTAGTGAGTCATTGTCAAGTTGAGAATTAGCATAAATAGAGAGTGGGACTCTCTATTAATCACAAACTCACTCACACTCAGTTGTAGTGCATAGCTGAGGAATAAGAAGTTGTCGGGGCTATAAAGAAAGAGGCTACTACTGTCAGGATATCATCTTACTATTTTTGGGGATTTTATATTTGGTTTTGATTCTATCTCTGAGGAAGTTGCGGGGTTTTCTCTTTTATGGTTTCCTCGAGGAAAATATTTGTGTTCATTGTCTTATGTGTTTGATTGTTGTGCTTGTTATTCTCTCAGTTAAGATCCTAAGTTAATGCTAGCTTAAATGATAAAAATATAACACCATCAACCACATTGAATAACCCTACTAATACATGTGGCATTACCCTACTTGTTTGAATTATGTAAATATGGAATATTTAAAATAATTCCTTCAAACAGTGACTAGAACATCAAGATACGAAATGATACCCAAAAATAACAACGTTGCAAGGGTTATATCATTAGGCTATGGGAAGAAACTTTCCATGGGAAAGGGAAAGATCAAAATTAGAATATCATCACATTATGAATGTACCATGGAACATTTGTAGGCCACCCCTCTAAATATTGTGATCAAAATCACACATGGACACCCATACAAAATAGGGGGTAAACATTCCTATGTTATTTCTCTTAACTGTGATTTGAATATTGTGCCATTCCTATCATGATCCCAAAATTTTCCTTTAGTTGTGAATCCTTTATCAAAAACAAATAGCTTGCATTGTTTTATATCTAACTCAACTTGTGGAGGTTGAACACAACTAGTGATGCAGTGGCTTCCTCTCCACCATATATATTTGGATCCCTCTACTTCAAAACCAATTACTATTTTATTCAATCACTTGAATCCTTATCACTTTAGCATATAAGATTACTGGACTTGACAATATAATCTCCATTGAAAATTATTTTAATGGTCTGAATAGTTTTTATTGGTGAAACTTCCAATAAATAAGTTAAAACAGGGGAAAGGCTGGACCCTTTATAGCTTATCACATATTTTCCTATTCTAGACCATGATGAAAACTTATAAAACATAACCTTACTTCCTTGGATAATCATTGAAGCCATCATAATACAATACCAAAACCAAAATTTCGTAAATATCTTAGATTCTCTACTCATGAATGTCAAACATGATTAGGAGAATCTAGGATTTCCTTATAATTTGCAATAGCATCTAAGAGTTTCTTTGGTGTTTTGAATCTTTGAGTTTTTTGTAAGGATGATCTTCTCCATGTGTATTATTTTTGTGGATTTATTCTTTTCTTATTTAAGTACATCACTTTCCTGTTTTACAACCAAGTTGAAATTCTTGAGTTTGAAGCATCGGTTCTTATTAAGGCCATGTTTTTATATTTAGTATAAAATTTCTCAAATCACTTCTTTGATGTAATCACCAATTTCATTGGTCTAATCACTTCTATATTTGCAAGTACTCTATACTGGTGGATAGATCTTGCTAGAACAATTGTAGTAAGTGTTTCTTTGACCTTTTTCTTTCTAGTTCATAGATTGCACATTTTATGCTTAATTTTTTGGTTGAGTGTGCATCATTATTTCTTAGCACTGGCTATTGAGGAGCACTGAGTAGTTTTTATTTCATGGTGTCATCCTATGATTTTCATAATAAGTGTCCACTTTCTTAGTAATAAACTTGCAATTGTTCATTTTATTTTCATCATATAAATTTAGGTCTATTTAATGAAATGACTGTCTTAGAACAAGTTCTAGTATTGTTTCATTAAAACTTTGCATGTATTTTGGCCTTCAAAAATGATAATATCCCTAATTTGTAGGCCCCACATAGTAGAGCATTATGTTGTGCTCCTCACTAGCTGTACCCCATACATTTTTCATCTCTTAGACTCACCAACTGCTTTTAGTCACATAAGGACCTTAAGAAAATTTCAATTTCATTTTGCCATTCTTGGCCATGTGGTCTTTTCTACCCATATTATATTGAACATTTCAAACTTGAAATCAATGTGTTTTCTCATTGGAGATCAATTGGAGTTTCATAGACATAAGATTTACCTCCATAATTTATTCTCCACTTTCTCATGTCCATCTTATCCAATACATACAAATGATTAAAGGTTGATTGGCATACAATTTTTTCCCTCTTTATTTTATTTTACTATATTTCCACTTTGGAAAAAGATAATGCATATCCAAAATTTGATATTTAAGGAGAAATTGAGAATCATTCGATGATTATATTGGTGTTCTATGTTCTCAATCGGGAGAATATATTGAAAGAATTGAATATTTAGAAAATATAGTCAAATATTTAACAGGTTTAAAAATTGTTATGATTTTGAAGTGGGAAGTGAGACTGGGTTTTGATATTTGTGATGATAAATGAGGCTTTCATGATTCTATGTTATTTTCTAATTTATAACTATTCACTTTGGTGCTTAGTGGAACCACTCCTGGCATCTTTAACACATGTTATCGACCATCATGACCATTCATTGTTATAAAAATGGCTGGTGCCATCCTCCCAATCCATAGATGGAACCTAATAAATGTGGAGTTAGGTTGGAGCCTTGAATCTATCCAACTTAAAATTCAAAGAAAGAAACATAGTGCAGGTCTTTGAAGTAGGGAGAATTGATTGCAAATATGCAACACAAATTATCTACATTATTATAGGTCTGAGTTATATTACCGATAAGATTCCTAAAAGAGTAACCCAAGGGACATATGATAGTACGAAAATGTTCCTAAGGTGTGGTGAATGTTTTTTTATGTTTGTATTCTATGATAACTAGGATCTGATTATATCTAGAGACACCATCCAACATAGGGAGTGTTATTGACCTTGTTACTCCACATTTTGCATGGGTGTTCAATGTTCATGTGTGTGATTTTGATCACACTCTTGAGAAGGGTAACATTTTTCATGATTTGATTGTAGTTACTTGGTGTGAGAATAGAATCATGCCCTAAGTTCAAGGTTGCATTCACCCTTGAAGAATCATTGTACTAGAACAACACATTTCTGGGTAGTCATTATAGATAAATACAATAATAAAAGGCTTATGGGAAACATCATTCATAATTTTGAGTAGGTATAGACACTTTCTAAGCAAGTATTGATACTTTGATGAATGATTGTAATGATACACTATCTTTTTTTTAAAGTAAAATAAGAAAACTCATCCCATAACTTTGCATGTAAGATGTATCACAGGAAATTCTATGCATAAGAAGCAAACCTAGGCATGTTTGGAGGAAAAACAAATAGTTACAATAACATGTCTAGGAATGAAAACAACCTCAATCCTCAATTTTGGGAATGTTTTGAGGAAAAAAGAAGTGACAATAACATGTCTGGGCATGAAAAAAAGAGTTAATCCTCAACTTTGGTAATATTTCAGGCCTAAATCGGTAGCAAAAGAACCTCATATGTAGTTTTTTCCAAGTATATGGGATAAACCAACAGTTGTGGTCATAAAACCAATCTTTGTAAGGAAGATATGGGTGCTTCTAGGCAGTTTGTATGGTTTTTTTCATGGCAGCAGCCTTAAACCATTAATTATGGGATTGAAACTTAGCCTCAACCATTAGATCTAGGTAGAATTGTGGACTCTTTCCACAATGAAATCACATCATTTTCAATATGAAGTAATTATGGAGAAATTTGACATAAATTTGGTCAATTATATGCATTAAATTAGTAAATATGGGAATTTCATTAATCATGGTTTGATGCAATTACCTGAAGTAGAAAATTTTTGAGGTTTGTTTAGGTTTGGTGCAACATATTATTCCTTAAGCAATGACCAACATGAATGTTGTTTGAGTAACTTTCCCCTCTAGGGGTCACTTTATAGTGTGATCATAATCAATATGTAGAGCATTTATCTGTGTAACATCACAAACTCTAGGATGGAATGAAGCTTCTGGGATTGGAGCCTTCAAGGTGAAGCATTCAAGTCCCATGAGTAGGGTGTTCCTTTAGATAGGGTTCCTATATTTTGATGCATCACTTATAGGTTGCTTATTTGAAAAGAATTGGATGAAATATAGGGTTAAAATCCCTAGTTTAAGGGCCACATATTCCTTAAGATTGTTTCACTAAGTTGTTCTGTTAATTTATAAAAGTAGTTTGCACCTTGGAGGGACTTCTCATGGATACATCACTCACATTTGGGGAAGATATCTTTCTACTTGGAAACTTCTAGGTTCTAGTGGAGAGATTCAAGAGTCTCTGAACAATTAGTACTTTCCTTTTCCTTTCTATGGTAGCTTTTTCATATCAAAATAATGAGTAGTAAAGCATTAGTTTGAATTGTACTTTACCTAGTAACATTGAATTTATGCAGTATCATCAATTTACAGATATAAATTATTTAATGAATGGCCTAATGATCAATATAATATTTTATAATATGTCTAAGTGAGCAATTTCAATAGAAACAAGAAACAATACTTGATATATTAACTCCGACAATATCTTTGCATTTGAAATCAAGTCTATGCTATGCAAGTTGAGTGTATTTGTCATATCTTCATACAAATCTTGTATCAAATATTTTTCATTCTTGGACCCTATATTATGGATCATCTTTAGACCTTATAGATTTAAATCTTTACTTTTTTATAATTTTTGTTGAACTTTACACTATCAAACTTTACATAGTTTGGTGTGTTTAATATTTTGCCACTTTGTTGATGTCACCCAAGACATGCATCTGGATTCATTTTTAACCATGTCATAATGATGATATCTCATCTGAGTTTAATGATTGTCACAATGCTTTATCTGTCATCTTGGGTGATATGCATTAGTATCAAGGATGAAAAGTAACATCCCACTCTTCCAATGATGTGGAGTTTTCTTTAAACTAGTCATTTTGTGTTGCTGGGCAAGTATATGAATACAATCTCTTGCAAAAAGATGAAAATATACTCAATGGAACCCAAGATAATCACTTTCTACAATGTGTAGAATTCACGACTGAACAAACATTATCTATTTGGGAATCAAAATCGTCGGATCAATCCTAAGGTTTATATACCCTTGGACATTTCATCAATATGTTGTTATCTTGTGTTTTTAAAGTAAATATGTCTTTTTTTTCTTGTGAGATACTCAAAATGAAATATATCATAAGTGGGGTCTATGCATATTTATAATACATTCACATTACAGTAGGGAGACAAAAATCACTACAATAATAAGGTTGATGTATAACATTTTTCCATTGTTATTTGGGAATTATTGAGTAACTACATGCCATTTGAAGTCATGTCCAACTTACAGGAAGCATATGAAACTGTGTTTAAGGTATCAAAAGTGTTACATCTCAACAGTGAAGGAACTCAACCCATTGTTAGATAAATGAATAGTTCATTAGGAATATCCTCTATCTTCAACAACTTGACCAGCCAACAACATAATTGTGTAGAGTCTTACAACATTCAAGGGTTGGAAACCTAACCATATAGTTCACCAAAGTCTCCATGACCTGTCGACCTACAATATGACCTTGCAGAACACACAACTTAGCCTTATAATTCCAACACCTTTCCCTATACGGTAACTTTACTAAATAACAAATTTCCTGAAACCATGAGTCGAATACTCTTCTCAAAAAAATTTGCTAAACCACAATTCTACAATACTATAGAATCATTGAACTAACAACTTGTTCAAAACTGTAACCTATCGTCAGAGATGTCAATCCACCCACAACATCATTGGTCCACCCACTAACATCAATAAACTAATTCATCCTGTATTATTGTAACTTTTAGAAAACATCTTCCAACACAATTGTAATGTCGGTAACTTACTGTGGATGTATAGTGTTTGATATTTCTATACCAAAAGCTTTATCTCTAAAAATAACTTTCAGAAATATATTTCTAAATCAAAACTAATATTGATAATATCATTAATGGCTTCCAATTATTTTCTTTGGAACTATAACTCTTCTGATTAGGATGTTACCCCAACAAAAAATTATTTTAACTCTTTGGAACATGTGTCATTGTGTCCACATGATACACAAGTGAACAAGTCTTCTAAGACACTGAAATCATGTACTTGCTTTTTTTTCTCTACATTATCTGAGACAAAATCCCAAAACTTCTTTAGAAAATACATGTGCCATAATCTTCCAATTGCATTGTATTGGCATTATCTTAATTAGAAATTCAAATATTTACTAAATGGGGTAGCACCATCATACTTCTTCAGTTTGGACATCCAATAGGACCAATTCATCGTATTTGCACGTGATAAGACATGCAATGGATGTTAAGACAATTCCTTGTGCCTCTTAGTATTTTCCTCTTTTGCTTTATCTAAATCCAGCCCGGTTGTCATTTGTATCATCCCTCTTTTTCATTAGCATTTTAGTAAATAGAAGAGTTCCATAGAATATCATAGCCTATTGATGAGTGATTGTACATTCTAATCCTGTTTACCTTCTCTCATTCATTAGTGGATGATAGAAATTAATAAAATTATCTCATCTTATCTTTGCACAACAGAAAACTTCTCAATTGCTCATTTAACTTCACTTTCAATGCTCGAATCCTTGGAAATCGCTCAATAACAACCTTTAATTTGAGAAATTACTCTCTGCGTATCCTTCACCCTTGATGGACTGGTGTGCATATACTTTGGATGAATCACCATAGAGAACTAACATTCACCTTGAAATAGAAACCAATGATGGAATTTTTAGTTTTTGGTGTAATTGCACCTACACAATTTAAAAATTTAGAGTGTAAATCTTATCCAAGTTCTGTAGACTTTGGAATATATAGGGACAAAAAAATTAAAATACAATCCTCATTGATGTTGTACTTACATTTCTTGATTCAAACAAGTAAATAATAAAATAACCTATATTAGAAACTAGGACAACAAAGAAAAAATATGAATCAAAGAATGGATGTACAAAAACATGTGCTACAAAGATCCCAAGAGGCATACATTGTTGGGAGGAAATTTATTTTTACCTAAAACAAACACTGGAGGTGTGAGGTGAACCATAACTCTTGGGTCCTTAGTTATATCCAAGACGAAAGACTTCTAAATCTGAGACTTCATAGTACATACTTCATCAAACATATCTAAGGCATTCCACTTCTAATTTACACTTTTGAATTAAATATGGAATTTCATACTTGCTCCAATGATCCATATATTCAAAACTATTCACATCCCTTTCACTTGATCATATTCAAATAAATGCAAACATATAGAAATATATCATTTTCTACTGAGTATCCCAATCCGAACATGGAAATTGGAATGTGTTCTAGACAAAGTTTACAAAACAAGATAATCTTGCACCTGCATATTTTGCAAGGCTCTTTTGTCACTCTAAATAAGATCAACTATATAGTTGTGCTTCATCCTTGAGACCCAAGATAATCACTTTCTGCAATGTGTATAATTCGCAACTAAACAAACATTAGCTATGACATCTGAGAAGAAAGAAAAATTGACGAATACCCAAGTTGGATGGTTAGGCCTTCTGATATAAGGTATAGCTTATTGCTGTTTGTTATAATACCAGAAAACATTTAGAGCCCACCCTCGCTGAAAATATTTACATGTGATAACACCGAATTTCAATGCATCATTTTCAAGGTCATCCGATATCTCTTTGGGAGTCTAAGAGATGAGGAGTGCAACTTCTAGTGATAGAATGAGGAAGAGGTATCACACTTCATGGTCCAACTACTTGCTCCACACAATATTCATTCAAATGTCAAGGTTAATGTCCACACACACAAAGGTATACATCAAATAGCTCCACAAAAGTCACACTCGCCAATGTAAATCCACTCATAATGTTTGATGATGCTTCTAAGTGTCCATATCGTATGAAAAACTTCGGAAATTCAAGCAACACAAAATGTATTTCTTTATTTGATACAATGGTCTGTAAAGTTATGTTTACTCTTGAATTGGTACTATATTGGATGGTGAAATGACTCTTCTCAAATGCACTCAGCTTTTAATGACTGCTTTTACAAGGACATAACTGCATTGTCTCTCAAAGTAAACTTCAAAGCATTCTATTGAAGTGAAGGTATGTTTGAAGAGATCTATAATGCTTATCATTCACAATGGATAATTTCCCAAGTAACACACTTGCCTCAAGCTGCACCAGGGACATTTAGTTGTTCCACCATAAATAATTTTTCCTATGTTTATCTGTTTTATGATTTTATCAATCATATTGAGTTGAAACTCAGTTCTCCAATTAACTAGGAAATAGTTTTTTTGAGTTTTGTAATAGAGATTATGTTAAAGTAGGCTCCTCTTAAGCAGTTGAACTAGACCTACCAGTTGTTCCAATTGGGCCAGACATTGCAAATCCAATTTGGTTTGGGTATTTCACTTTGTCAACACACTAAACTAATTGATTATCAATAGGGCATATACTGCTACCTAGAGTATGGGCCTATCTAAGATGCTAAATAGAATTCACCAATGTAGTCAAATCATTTTATTTCAAAATAATTTTTGTTCTTTGTTTAGGAATTTGATGTTTGTTCTTTGTTGAAATTTGTGAAATATTAAATCATCATAGTGCAAACACTAAAAATATTTTTTTTAACTATACAAACCCCCATCGAATTTTCGACGTCTTGTGGCCACATCCAATGAGGCTGACAAAGATTCGAAAAGAGCACTTGTTGGATAACCAATGAGCACTCATCGCAAATTTTGACAACCTATGGCCTCATCCGACGAGGTGGCCATAGCTCTGACAAGCGATATTGTCGAACTTTCGACGAGAAAGTGTCAAAAATTCGACAAACGTTTCCTTTAATTCGACGGCACAATACCGATTTTTTTAGAGAAGAACTGTCTGACATTTGACAAACATATGTCAGAGTTTTGACGAGTAGGAATTCAGAGTTTCTACAAGGAAGTCGGAGTTTCGACGAGAAGGCGTCGAACCTTCAACGACTTAGGGATGAAAGCTTCTGGTTTAGTACATTGAAAAATCGATGGGTATTGGCATGTCATTGAATATTCGATGTTATTCCACCGATGGAAAAAAAAATTGAGTTTGTCTAATAACTGACAGGTTATTGTTGAATTTTAGACATGGCAGCCATCATATTTTGGGCTCAAATTCTGTTGTGAAGTTTGGGGAAATTAAGCCTTCTAAAGTTCAAGTGAGGAGTAAGGTTTGGACAATATACCTGGTTTTTTGTGTAAGAGAAGTATGTATTAATTTTTATGCCATTGATGTCTCAAGTTAATTGGTTTTGTTTGCAGAAAGGAGGATTTGTTATGGTTTTTTTGAAATTGAAGAAGTGACTTCAGTCCATGTTGCACTTCAGGTATTTTCTCGTTAGAAAAAACAATTGAAAATAAATATGGTTTGACTACATGTACTCTCATGATTGAATTATGTAATATGGGATCATATTTAGATGAATATCCTCTTGATTGTACATGCAATTTCTTGTTCTACATTCGCCCATTTTTCAAGCAAAAATGCCGGTCTGAATGAAATATGAATATGTTTTTCACCTTCTTGTAGGATTTCACGTACTAAATTTCAATGTTATTTGCTCAGTTTGCATGTCTTCTTTAAGTGGTTATGGGAGATATTTTGGATATTATAGAATTAAGTGGTTGTTTATTAAATTGCATTTATGTTCCATATTTTTTATCTTTACATTGGTGTTAATTGTTATTGCTTATGATTTTACTATCTAGGAATCTTCTATTATAATTAATGGGCTCCAAGAAATTGTTGAAGAGAAAAAACTACTTTGGGCACCAGAGGTAGATACAAATCAATAAACACCTTTTAAGGTTAATACTTTTGATCAGTATGCTTTATTTGTTAAATATATGGTACATTGTCCTTATGTTTTAGGCACTCGTACATGTCCTTTTCCTGCTAGAGGGGGCTTCAGAACTGATGGAATAAGGGGGCAGGAGGCCTTTTGTGGTAGGGGAAATGGAAGAACTGATTTTGTGAATGGGACCTATGCTGGTCGGGGAAATGGAAGAATTGATTTTGTGAACATGTCTAATCTAGGAAATAGAACTTGAGGTTCTTTATCTGGACATTCTAGTTGGTTTCCTTATTCCCCAGAAGCATAACAAAGGGATGTTCAAATAATAAATAATGTTGGGAGAGTAATCACTCAACAAGGTGGCATGATGACAAGCAATGGGACTAGGATGAGTTTTGTTATTTCATGAAATTTAGGACAAAAACATGGCTATGACTTGTCTATTAATTTGTCACAATGTTCTAGGAACTGAAAACACAGTCTCACAAAGAATTTAGACAAATATGCATAAAATTGGCAAAATGATGCTGCAATGGAAGTAGTGGCTCTGTATAATCAAATGAAAGAATGATAATACAATACAATGATCATGCCATATGCATGAATGCCAAGACAATTTCAATTCACAAGGATGTCATTCGAATTGAATGAGTGAGTCTAGCTTAACTAAATGTAAGCCATAGTAAACTCTTAAGTTAACCACTGATCAAAACCCTAATTGACTCAACTGAGTCCTAACTGAAGTCAGAGTTCAATAAATAACTGAGTCTAACTGAAATTAGCTTAGACACATGTCACTACAAGCCAACCAACAAGTGGTAGCACATCAATGACTCCAATGAACCTCGATGAGGTTAACTGAAGTGTAACTGACCATCAGAAGTGGTTGGAGGTGCCCCTGTTGAATCCAGTTCATTAAATAATCATTAAGTAATTAATTTAATTAAGGGAGGCACCTTCATTGCTCTATTTAATTGATTGTAACCATCAGTTAGCAATAAAGTGCATAGTATGACACTCATATCACCTGCGGAGTGCTCTAGTTAGCCTCCCCGAATGAAGGAGAAGGCTTAGTTAGCCTCCTTGACTAAAGGTAGGCATGGGTGTGCTCATGCTGATGTCATACAGTGCTCCTTTGATGTCAATTATGTCAATAAAACTTAGGATAGTGGTTTAACTAGGACAAATTGACCAAAATGAGTGTGTATGGTGATAAATGTCTCCAACACCCCCCCTTAAGCTATACTCAGGAGAAGTAGAAAACATAAAGTGCATAAGAATGCTAGGGCCCCGACAACAAAGGCCATAGGTCTCCATGTATAGTACTAAAACTCAAACAATGCTCAAAACAAACTAAGTGAGGAAAAGAGGGAAAACCTAGTGGGAAACCCCTCCGCCTCTCAAGCTGAACACTTAAAGTAGTTGGATTACCCTGATGAACTCACCCCCAATAGTGAATAGAGGTAAGTGAACTTATTTTCTAAAAATATCTTGGCGAAGATGTCTGCAATCTGCTCATCATTTGGGCAGTATTGCAGAATGATGGTCCTGTCATGCACTAGCTCCCTGATATAGTGCATGTGTATATCTACATGCTTAGTCCTCTGCCTGGTAATTGGATCTGTGGATATCTTAATATCACTTTGATTGTCACAAAAGAGGATAGTGGACAAGGTACTAGCAATATTGGACTCTGAAACAATGCTGTTGGTTTGCTCTGGGAAGACTCAGGTTTACTTTAATGTACCAACAAAACCCCTAGCTCACTGGCCCTTTCGGCGACAGACCATAGAATGGCCTGAAGTCTCACCTGAAGTAATCTTAGATGGGTTGGCTGAAGACTCAAGTGTCCTCAACCAGGTTCTATAGCATCCTAGTGGTTCTTGTCTCTTCTTTATCCAGCGGGGCCTCTCTGCGAGGTGCTGGTTCTCTCTTCTCAGCTGGCTCTGCTAGAGGACTGGCTCTTAGCACACCGTAGCTTCCAGTATGATGTGCAAACTATCTCCTCTGCTTAACTCGTATCCTGCGATATCTCACACCACGGCTTCTCCGATAGTGCAATATCCTCCTTCTACATTGCGATATCTCCTATAGTAAAGCTTAATATGACTCTCGAGGTCTAAAGACTCCCTCCCTTAGGTATACTTAACTGAGTTAAATAGCATCTCTTAGACTTCTACAGTCTAATATGCTTAACATCGACTATGCGCAATCTTGTTGTACTTGTATATCTAAGTCGCTTAACACTGTAACTATTAACTATCATGAATCAAGCATTGGTAACCTCATACACAGAATACTTTAATAGATTCACCATGCAGTTTAACCCTCTAAGCTACTGTAAACTGACAGATAGCATACATACATTCATTAACTGTAAGCAAAGTTCATGTAATGAATAACATATAGCAAACAAGTAACACAATCACATGAAACTGTCGCACAACACACTTATTTTACGTGGTTCACCTCTAGGGGGGAAGCTACGTCCATGGGAACTGGTTATATATTATATCTTGAGAGAGTAACACAGTTCCATTGCAACCTCATATGCAGCTGAGATCTTCTGGGAAACTCCACGCACACAACCAGGAGCCCTTCTCTCTTAGATCTCTTCTCTTCTTATATTGCTTCTCTTACAATATACTCTTCCTCTCTCTCTCTCTCTCAATCCCTGCGGATTGTTACATTCATACTCAAGGAGCCAGCTACTGCTTATAGTAAGATAACTACAGGTCTAATATAGAACCAAAGCTCGACTCTTACAATACAATTTTCTATGAGCTAACAGATCGACTGACTAGCTTATTGTCTATCTGAATGTCTAGCTAGCTAAATGTCTAAACAACTAGATGTCTATGAGTTGCAGATCGACTGACTAGCTAACCTTTATTCATACAAAATACATGTTTATATAGGTGGCCCGAAGGTCTCACCATTACAAAACTATGGGCCTTTCCCAACAGTAACCCAAAACCCTAACTGTGAAAGTCGGCGTGTTTGTACTTTGAGCTGCCACTTTCCATCACACCACAACTTTCTGTAGTCTTCCATGCTTCCCGATGCTAATCGTAGGTATGGGAATATCTTCCTTCTATCCTTCATCTTCAAAACCTTGGCCCATTGCTCCTTTTCCATTTATGAGGGTAGTTGAGTCCTCCTGTCTTCGCCACTACCTTAAGTGCAATGGTTGAGCTCTCTCTTCTCGGCTGCTCAGGTACTGTTTCCTCTTGACTTTCTTATCCTGATATAGTAGATTTTCCTGTAGCTGTGGGACCCTTCTCCAACAGTCCCCTAACACTTACTTGTGGCTCGTCCCTGAGCCACTAACAGCTGGTTTCTCTTGCTGTAGCTTTTCCTTGGCTTCTTGCGAAGTCCTTATGAATTTCTCTCTGAGTCCTGTGACTTCAGTATTCATAGTTTCAACACACTCTTGTTCCATTTCAAGCATTGCTTGACTAATGGTGGAGTCTTCTATGTTATCAATTTCATCCTTGCTTGTAGTGAACTCCTTGACCTTCTGCTCAACTGCATTGATCAGCTCTGTGATTTGTTCCCGATATGGTTGAAGTAGGTTATTGAATTGTATGTCTTTTTCTCGTAACTGTTGTGCTTCCTATTGCAAATGATTCATCTCAATTGTCTTCTTCATCTTTGCAAGAGCTCCTAAGCTCTTGACTTCTTCCTTCATTGTTGTTGTGGCCTTCTCTATGTTCTAGATGCTCTGCTTCAATTCTAGTTTTTCTGAAAGCTCATCTAGCTCCGACCATGTCTTCATTGCATCGCCTAGTACTGATTCTGCATCATCTATGCGACACTTCATATGTGTTGAAGCAAGTCTAAAGGCCTCTTCCCTTGCTTCCTTGTCTGCCTAAGGTGTGCCTGGTGCTCGAGCCTTGAGCTCAACAATCTGTGCTTTGTGGTCTTCCTCCATCTTAGTCACTGTCTCTTCTAGAGGCTTTTCTCTCTCTGCAACTCTTCTTACCTTCTGCGTTAGAGGTAAGGCAAACTCAATGTTACACTGGGGTAACTCTAATGCGATGCTCTGTAGGACCTGACTGAGATCCTATTCTCTTTTTTCATATGTTCTTAACTCTTCTGCCTTTTTTTGGAAGCCTACGGTGAGTTCTGCATTCTTTTGTCTCAACTGGGTGTTTTGTTTATAAGTCACAATCTCTCTATCTCTGAGCTCTGCGGCTATCTGCTGCTGGATCATTTGTAATTGATCAACAGGGAACTCTATGAGATTAACCTAGACAGGTTGTCTAATCTATATCTGTACATCAATCATCGAATCAGGGAATCGGATGCTCCCTGGCGGTATCAACACTGTATTGATGTGATCTTTTACAAGGACTTCCTCGTGGGAATTTGATTGTCTTGAGCTTTCTCCTGTTGTCACCTTAACTGGATGAGTTTGCACTATGGCAGTCTTCTTAGTTACTTCCTTCAGCTCTAGAAGCTTCTTTTCTACCGTACTCTATAGCTTGTCCTATGATGTCTGCATCGCCTGAAATGATTCACGCATCGCCTCCTACAATCTCATTGCGATGAGTTCATAGTCATCCTCTTTTAGTACGGTTTCTATAGCTGGATTTGACCATTTGCTGGTTTTTTGCTATGGGAAGACCCGGGTTTACTTTAATGTACCAACAAAACCCCTAGCTCACTGGCCCTTTCGGAAAAAGAACACAGAACGGCTTGAAGTCTCACCCAAAGTGATATTGGATAGGTTGGCTGAAGACTCAAGTGTTCTCAACCAGGTTCTGTAGTATCCTAGTGGTTCTTGTCTCTTCTTTATCCAGCGGGGCCTCTCTGTGAGGTGTTGGTTCTCTCTTCTCAGTTGGCTCTGCTAGAGGACTGGCTCTTAGCACACTGTAGCTTCCAGGACGATGCGCAAACTATCTCCTCTGCTTAAATCTTATCCTGTGATATATCACACCACGGCTTCTCCAATAGTGTGATATCCTCCTTCTACATCGTGATATCTCCTATAGTAAATCTTAATATGACTCTTGAGTTCTAAAGACTCCCTCCCTTAGGTATACTTAATTGAGTTAAAAGCCTCTCTTAGACTTCTACAGTCTAATATGCTTAACATCGACTATGCGCAATCTTGCTGTACTTGTATACCTAAGTCGCTTAACACTGTAACTATTAACTGTCATGAATTAAGCATTGGTAACCTCATACACAAAATACTTTAACGGATTCACCACATAGTTTAACCCTCTAAGCTATTGTAAACTGACAGATAGCATACATACATTCATTAACTGTAAGAAAAGTTCATGTAATGAATAATAGATAGTAAACAAGTAACACAATCACATGAAACAGTCGCACAACACACTTATTTTACATGGTTCACCTCCAGGGGGGAAGCTACATCCACGAGAACTGGTTATATATTATATCTTGAGAGAGTAACACAGTTCCGCTGCAACCTCATATGCAACTGAGATCTTCTGGGAAACTCCGCGCACACAACCAGGAGCCCTTAGCTCTTAGATATATTCTCTTCTTATATTGCTTCTCTTACAATATACTCTTCCTCTCTCTCTCTCTCTCTCAATCCCTGTGGATTGTTACATTCATACTCAAGGAGCCAGCTATTGGTTACAATAAGATAACTACAGGTCTAATACAGAACTAGAGCTTGACTCTTACAATACAATTGTCTATGAGCTAACAGATTGACTGACTAGCTTATTGTCTATCTGAATGTCTAGCTAGCTAAATGTCTGAAAAGCTAGATGTCTATGAGCTGTATATCAACTAACTAGATAACCTTTCTCAATACAAAATACATGTTTATATAGGCGGCCCGAAGGTCTCACCATTACAAAACTATGGGCCTTTCCCAACAGTAACCCAAAACCCTAACTATGAAAGTCGGCGTGTTTGTACTTTGAGCTGCTGCTTTCCATCACACCACAGCTTTCTGTAGTCTTCCACACTTCCGGATGCTGATCGTGGGTATGGGAACCGCTTCCTTCTGTCCTTTGTCTTCAATACCTCGGCCCGTTGCTCCTTTCTCATTTATGAGGGTAGCTGAGCCCTCCTGTCTTCGTCGCTGCCTTAAGTGTAGTGGTTGAGCTCTCTCTTCTCGGCCACTCAGGTACTGTTTCCTCTTGAATTTCTTATCCTAATATAGGAGCTTTTCCTATAGCTATGGGACCCTACTCCAACAAATTCCTTGTAACCAAATAGCTTGGATGCAAGCATTCACCGCTCCTTGATACTCAGCCTCTACTGAATATAATGCTATGGAGGCCTACTTTTTTCTATAACAACAAATGGGGCCACCACCAAACATGAATACATACCCAGAAGTATACTTCTGATCAATAGAATCACCCACCCAATCAAAATCTGTGTATCCAACCAGATCTAGCTCGGAGTCTGCAACATAGTGAACGTCATTGGTCCTGGTTCCCTGAATGTACTGGAGGATCCTATTGGATGCCTTCCAATGAATATCATGGGGATACTACATGTATCTTGATACATCATTCATGGCATAATAGATATCAGGCTGAGAATGAGTTAAGTACAACAAGCTACCAATCAGCTATTGAAAAATAGTGCAGTCCATGGGAGGTGTGCTTTTTCCTTGTTCTAAGCTGATCCCTGAAAGGAAAAAGAATCAAGCAGCTCTAAATTCATCCATGTTAAAATTTACTAACAGGTCTGATATCTATTTGGACTGAGTGACCATTATCCCCTCATAATTTTGCTCAATTTCGAGCCCCAAAAATTGTTTTAAGAGCCCCAAATCACTCAATTCAAATGCATTGTGGAGAGAAGTTTTGATGACTGAAATAGAAGCAACTATGCTACCTATGATCAGGAAGTCATCAACATATAAAAAAATAATAATCAAATTACCATCATACTTCTATATATACACATTTGGATCTTGTTAGAATAATCAACCCATAGTATTTACCCACTTAGACATTATTTCATTTATTTTGTCTTATTTGCCTAGTCCATGAGTCCCACCATGTGCAAG